>CM059433.1:142851943-142962473 GCA_030390025.1 Squalus acanthias | reverse complement strand
GAGAGGGGCCGGTATATATTAAGTGATAAAACCCTGTGTGATCTTCAGTGGGACATCCTTTATGTACCATTTTACCAGTTACATACGCTCCAAACCAGGAAATGGCCGTTACCTGGCTGAGCAAGCTGAGTCTGTGGTTGTTGGTTTTCAGAGAGCAAAGGAGTCAAGATGAAGTTGTGTTGGAGAAAGCTGAGGGGTTACTGAAGAAGCTGCCTGAAACTGTGGAGGCCGTCCAGATATCAGATAGCACCTTGATGAACCTGGGCCGCCTGCTGGCATCACCCTCCTGGGCAGCACACGTTGAATCGGTCAAGGGTGAGTCCGTGCCTTCTGTGCTGCTTGGCTTGTAGGGCCCTTCTATCCCTCCTCTGCCTTAGTCCCACCGTAACAGCAAGGCACGTATTAAAAAGTGGCCTATCTCACTGGTGAGCAGCACCAGTCTCCTGTGACAAACCGAGACAGGCTGCCCCTCTCACTGCCATGAAGTCGAGTAGCCCAGTCCTCCCCAGCAAGGTCAGGACTCCACTCCCCTTGCAAGAGGGACTGCTTTTACACGTATCCTGGGAGGTGTTCAGACTCTGTTATTTGTTCCTGCTAAGTGTTTCGGTACTTAAACAGGAAAAAAAGAAAAAGAAAGACTTGCATTTCTTTAGCGACTTTCACAACCTCCGGACGTGCTCCCACAAACAGCAATTTGATCATGCGCAGATCACCTGTTTTACTGATGTTGGTTAAGGGATAAATACTGGCCAGGACATGGGGGAGAACTCCCTGCTGTTCTTCAAATAGTGCCGTGAGATCTTTTACACCCACCCATGAGGTCTGACGGGGCCTCGGTTTAATGATTCACTACTGCCCCTCTGACAGTACAGTGCAGCGCTCCCTCAGTACTGCCCCTCTGACAGTACAGTGCAGCGCTCCCTCACTACTGCCCCTCTGACAGTACAGTGCAGCGCTCCCTCACTACTGCCCCTCTGACAGTACAGTGCAGTGCTCCCTCACTACTGCCCCTCTGACAGTACAGTGCAGCGCTCCCTCACTACTGCCCCTCTGACAGTACAGTGCAGCGCTCCCTCACTACTGCCCCTCTGACAGTACAGTGCAGCGCTCCCTCACTACTGCCCCTCTGACAGTACAGTGCAGTGCTCCCTCACTACTGCCCCTCTGACAGTACAGTGCAGCGCTCCCTCACTACTGCCCCTCTGACAGTACAGTGCAGCACTCTCTCACTACTGCCCCTCTGACAGTACAGTGCAGTGCTCCCTCACTACTGCCCCTCTGACAGTACAGTGCAGCGCTCCCTCACTACTGCCCCTCTGACAGTACAGTGCAGTGCTCCCTCACTACTGCCACTCTGACAGTACAGTGCAGAGCTCCTTCAGTACTGCCCCTCCGACAGTGCAGCGCTCCTTCAGTACTGCCCCTCCGACAGTGCAGAGCTCCTTCAGTACTGCCCCTCTGACAGTGCAGAGCTCCTTCAGTACTGCCCCTCCGACAGTGCAGAGCTCCTTCAGTACTGCCCCTCCGACAGTGCAGCACTCCCTCAGTACTGTCCCTCCGACAGTGCAGCGCTCTCTCAGTACTGTCCCTCCGACAGTGCAGCGCTCTCTCAGTACTGCCCCTCCGACAGTGCAGCACTCCCTCAGTACTGTCCCTCCGACAGTGCAGCGCTCTCTCAGTACTGCCCCTCCGACAGTGCAGCACTCCCTCAGTACTGCCCCTCCGACAGTGCAGCACTCCCTCAGTACTGTCCCTCCGACAGTGCAGCGCTCTCTCAGTACTGCCCCTCCGACAGTGCAGCACTCCCTCAGTACTGCCCCTCCGACAGTGCAGCACTCCCTCAGTACTGCCCCTCCGACAGTGCAGCTTTCGCGGAAATTAACTATCAGACGGAGACTTCGAGGTTCGCTGTAGGAATTTATTTAATGATATCACGGAGAGTCTGCAGCAGTCCTTACTGCTCACCAGCACTCTAAATTACTATTGTACAGCGCTCATAGTTATACAGCAAGGTAAACCACTTCATGTGATTAGCTTACCTTACATTTCAACGTATGGTTTCATAGGTTCCATTGTTCTCAAGAAACAGATTAATATGTTCACATTTTATCACCAGATGTCCTAAGCCAAAAGGTCAGCTTGATTTTATTATGGCAGTCAGCAGTTCTTTTAGTCTTAACTAGTTTAGTTTCCTTTGTTCAATTAGTAAAGTGGTCAAGTATCCCAGCATGCCTTAATGTTTAATATGTTTTCTCCCACAATTCCCTCCTTGTTGATCTTTACTGATCAACACTGCTTTACGGCATTGTATTTAGTTCGTTTTCATAGGGAGGACAATATCCCTTTGGGAAAGGGCGCATTTTTAGACAATCTTCTTCATCATAGTCATCCTGGTTTGCTCTTTTTCTTTCCTTTCTCTCTAGTACTTTCGATGCTCTTTTTACAGATGCTACTGATTCTACTGTTTGCACTAACAGATATCTCACTCTTATCCACATTATACAAATTAATATAAATAAAACTCCTGTCACTACACAAATTATAACCATCGGGTGAACAAACAATTCCAACACTGCGGATGCTTTCGGTGACCATCCTTTAAACACATCCCACCAGTGGTGTACCGTCAAATCTGTTATTTGCGTAGCTATTCGAATCAAACCTTGCTCATCATAATCCATCACTGCTTTTAAATGGTGCAGATCTCTTCCTCTTTTCGCTAAGGCTTCTGCTATCTTTTCATTGCTTTTCAAAAATTTCGTCAGATTAGCCAAATTGACTGTAGGGGGGGCATTTTCTATCCCCAATACAGTTCTTCTTTGCATTACCGTAGCCTATTCTCCCAACTGATATGTCTTGTTGGTATGTGGGTCAAACACAGTATAAACATCTTTTATGCAAGTGTTTAAAGGGGGCCTTTTCAAAATCCCGTCTACATATATAGGCCAGGCACTGCTGATACACAGATAGTTCTGGCCTATCTCATGCAAGGTAGTATCATTACAAGGTTTCAAATTCCAAATGCATTTACCTCTACTATGTTGTAATGAGCAAGGTTCATATATAGGGGTATGCAATGGGCATGCTTTTCCAAACGGCCAATCTTGGCAATCCGAGGCATCGTGGGTCTTATTCCCCTGATCTATCCATTTACCATGAAATTCGGGAAACCAAAAGTTTTCTCCAAACAGTTGGGGCAATACCAAGAACTGACACCAGGTTTTGGCTTTTGTCACATTGACCACTTTCATTGTAAAATTACATCCCTTAGGGTCACATTTAGTATATCTTCGATCAGGTTTTACTTCTCGATTATTTCCTTCAAATCCGAAAATTCTCATCCAACTAGGAGCATGTCCTGACATAGCGATTCGCTCTAGCTCAGCCCTCAGTAACTGCTTGGTAATTTCTTTGAACATACATTGAGTATGATTATTGACTTTCTCTTGTCCCTTTGCAACATTCTCTTGTTCCTTTTCTACCTTATCTACTTGCTTCCAACTCATTGTATCTGATATCCACTGTGTTAACATCGCTGCTGTCAGCCCATTGTCCCAAGCATTTCTTAATTTTATAGCATCTCCTGTCAGCCCTCCTACTTGCTGTATTTTATTCTGCAATGTTTCAATATCTATTGCATTAAGGGCTCCCATACCAGTTCCTACTCCTCCCAAGACCGTTGCTAAGTCCCTTCTCCTTCTCCCGATCCTAACTCTCTTATTCAATTTGGCTTGTATTGTAGTAATATTACATCCAGTATCTTTTTTATCCTCATATTGTACCTGTACTGTCAAATTTAGAGTATATGGGGAGATCAAGACCGGGGTACAGGTAGAATGCAATCTTTGCAAATGGTCCATAGGACTTTCTATCTGTTTCGTTTTCTTTGCAAAGAATGTTTCCCCATACCAGTGAGGTCTTCCTTCTATAAGAGTTGCATTCATGCATCCGTACGCCTGACCGTCTTTCAAATATATCGGTTGTTCCATGTCTCCGGTTCTTGTGTCATTTTTATACCATTTCCATAGTTTAGTATAATTGTTTAGTATGTCAGTGTCATTCTCTATCCTACAACTTATGTTCACTCCTTTTTCCCATTTTATACTTAAGAGTTATATTGGATCCTTGGCTAAATACTATTTTATCCATCCCAGATTTCATTTCGAACATCCCACAGGCTTCGCAATTAATCGTCCAATTAGCAATTACACAAATGGTGCCATTGTTACAAGTGTAAGTTCCCTGCGATTGGTTACTGTCTCTCGCCTTCCATCCTAACTGGCCTGCCCATTCTGTTCTTTCAGTAGGCAGGATGGTCCAGGCGGCTGTCCTTATTACACATAGGCCGATTATTATCATCTGGTTTAACATATTTCCTGATTTATCCTAGAAATCTTTAAATTTTCCTAATTATTGTTATACAGCATTGAATATAAACATATATAAAGCAATCCGAAAGTAATCAGTCCTTCAATGGAGTGCCAGATTATGGTGGGCACGGATCTTTTCCCGTTTCTGAAGTGGTGTCTGGTGCAGTATGTTTACACTCCACCTCCGGTCTTTCCTCCGCATGATGCAACTTGCCCCTTGTAGCGTGCACCCAATCAGGTGTTTCTTTCAATTTGAGAACTGTTCGAGCTGTAAGCAGCACCAAATATGGTCCTTTCCACCTAGGAGAAAAAGATTCTTTATTTAGCGCTTTCACATAAACTTGATCTCCGGGTTTAAAGGGGTGCATGTTTCCTTCTGTGGGGCGCGTCTGGGCCTGTCTCACTTTCTCATGTATTCTTCCTGCTGTTTCACACATGGCCTGAGCATATTTTAATGATTTTTCATCATTCCAAATTAATGCCACCTTCTCTGGAGTCATGGGTGGGCGTGTGCCTGTTGTCATAGGCCGGCCCATCAAGATCTCATGTGGTGTCAGACCTGTGTTTCTATTTTTCTGATTTCTCAGGGCATACATTACTACTGGCACGGCATCCGACCATTACAACCAATTTTGCTGGCATACTTTGGTTAGGGCGGCCTTGATTTCCCCATTCACTCTTTCCACTATTCCTGAGGATTGTGGCTGGTAAGGTATGTGCAATTTCCATTGAAATCCAAGGGCTTCAGTTAATTTTTTTCAGTTTGCTGGTGAAATGAGTTCCTCTGTCACTGTTTATTCCCATAGGTATTCCAAATCTAGGTATTATTTCTTTTAGCAGAATGCTTACTACTGTTCTGGCTTCATCCCTCCTAGTGGGGTATGCCTCTACCCATCTGGAGAACATATCTACTATTACCAGTCCTTTTACTGCGGGCATATGTACAAAATCTATCTGTAGATTCTCAAAGGGCAGCTCTGGTTGGGGTAGGTGATCAAAATTTGCGGGCGATTTCCCTCTATTGTTCTGCTGACATACTAAACACGTTCTGGCAACTTTTTCAATTGTCACCGTTATTCCTGGTGCATACCATTGTTGGGACAATGCATGTGCCATCCCTCCTTTGTCCATGTGAGCCTGTCCATGTGCCAGGCGAGATAGGGGCAAAAACAAGCTTCGTGGGCAAACCACTCGGCCATCAGGATGCATCCATGCATCATGATCTTGATAGCAACCTGCCTTACTCCAAGTACGTTTTTCTTGGACTGTTGCCTGACTTTGGGCCTGTCGTAGTAGATCAGCATCAATGCTACTAGGAAGTTCTGGAGGAAAGTTACTAACGGTATTTTTGGCGGCTTGAAGCTGTGGGGCCTGCCTCAGTGCGACCTCTTTAGCCGCACTATCAGCAAACCTATTTCCACACAAGACTTCATCACCTGCGATGGTGTGGGCCTCACATTTTAGTACTGCAATTTTACTTGGCAACTGAATAGCCGCCAACAAATTTAACACCATTTGCGCATGCTTAATAGGTTTTCCTGAGGATGTAATAAAACCTCTGTTTTTCCATAATTGTCCAAAATCATGCACTACCCCAAATGCATAACGGGAGTCAGTATAGATATTGACGCTTTGATCTTTAGCCAAAATACAGGCTCTGGTTAATGCATATAGTTCAGCTGCCTGTGCAGATGTGCCAGGTGGCAACGCATAAGCTTCCAATACTTCATGAGGAGTCACCACCGCATAACCTGCTAATAGTTGATCATCACTAGGTCGATGCGAAGAACCATCCGTGAAGAGGATCAAGTCAGGATTATCAATAGGATCACTTAGCAAATCTGGCCTGGGTGTAGTGGTGGCTTCAACAGTTAACAAGCAGTCGTGTTCTGGTTCATCTGGATATTCTGTTGGTATTGGCACGAAGGTCGCCGGGTTGACAGCTGGTGATCGATGGTCGGTATAATTAGAGTGTGACAAGAGGATTATCTCATACCCAGTCCTTCTTGCCGCCGTAAAGTGCTGAGTAGCTGCCGAATTTAATAATAGCAGTACTGCGTGGGGAACGATTACCACACAAGGGTGATCAAGCACAATAGGGATGGATTTTTCCACTATTGTGGTGGTTGCAGCAATGGCTCGTAAGCAGGCTGGCAAGCCTCTCACTACGGCTGCTAAGGCTACAGAGTAATAGGCTACAGGCCTTTTTCCTCCCCCATGTTCTTGTGCCAGTATTCCTGTTGCAAAGCCTTCTCTTTCATTGACGTATAACTGAAAAGGCTTATTATACTTAGGTAGTCCTAACGCGGGAGCACTGACCATAGCCTTTTTTAGATCACTGAATGCCTTATCTCGTTCTGACGTCCATTCGACTATGGGGGGCTCTGTCTGCAGCGTAGCTGATCGTAAGACCGCATCCATTTCTCTGTAGTCATATATCCATTGTCTACAATAACCCACCATTCCCAGAAACGACAAAATATCCTCCTTTGTTCGCGGGATCGGCACTTTATCCACTGCTCTTATTCTTTCCAGTCCCAATCTTCGCTGTCCATACTCCAACTGAAAACCCAAATACTGGACGGACGTTTGGCAGAACTGCAACTTCTCGGAGGACACCCTGTGACCCCTGCTAGCCAGATGCTGGAGCAATTTTATAGTATCTTTTTGGCAGTCTGGCCCGGTTCGGGAGGCAACCAAAAGGTCATCTGCGTACTGGATTAAGGTGGACTGATCCGATAACTGACATTCCTCCAAGTCATTTTTAACCGCTGCCGCATACACCGCAGGACTTTCAGTATACCCCTGGGGCAACCTGGTCCAGGTATATTGCTGATTTTTATAAGTAAAGGCAAACAGATATTGACTGTCCTTATGCAGTGGTATGGAGAAGAAAGCAGAACACAAATCGATAACTGAAAAGGTAGTTGCATCAGCTGGTATAGAGGAGAGGATGATGTTGGTATCTGGCACCAAGGGAGCAATGGGAATGACTATTTTATTGATCGCCCGGAGATCTTGCACAACACGCCAGTCATTTGGTCTTCCTACTTTCGGGATGGGCAAAATAGGAGTGTTGCAGGGGCTCTGTGTTTGACTAAAACCCCTTGCTGCAGTAAAGAATGTATTACTGCTGCTATTCCTTCCTCGGCCTCTGGGGCCAGGCGGTACTGCTTTAGACAGGGCAAAACAGCATTCTTCTGTGGCTGGACCCTATGTTCAGGTGCCGAATGCACCTTTCCCACATGATTCTTGTGCTTTGCCCATAATTCAGAAGGTACTTTAGTCAATGCCCATGGTAACAATTGCGGATTTTCCTTAGGGGGCTGCTGTCTTTCAAAAATAGTATCCCATTCTTTTCTTAACCAGCGAATTTTTCCTTCTGTTTCATTAAAGAATTCTATCTCCACCTTTCCAGCTTGAATTGACAACGTGATGGAATAGACTGGCTTGTGGTGTTGTATTCTTTTTATCATCTCCCCCACTTCCTTCGCCTTAGCCGGGGCTCTGACTGCTATAGTCAGGTGGGGTTCGGATGTGTGATGCATCCTAAATCTTTCTTTTTGTTCGTGTGTAAGGTGAACCAACATTCCCAGGCCTTTATCTCCAAAGAATAAATAAGGTGAAATCTGCAGCAATTCTGGCTGGTTTAGGTATGAGCAAACCAATTCTTGATAATTAGGTGTTTCTTTATGCGTGTACCATGCCGTACAATGGGTCCGTTTCTTTTCTCTACTGGTTTCAATAAGATATTGTAAATACTGCCCCTGAGGATCTTCCAATTCCTGCAAGGCTTGGTATACATTTTTTACCAATTGGCCATAAGGATTGCTATTCAGCTGCCAGCAGTACAAAATGGGGGCTCCGTCTACTTGCTTTTCCTCTATCTTTAAATTCATTAGCTGATGAGTTTGTATTTGAGGCAGTTCCATGAACATGCCGTCTCGAGTGCGGTATATAACTGCTCCCAATTTACATAAAGCCTGTCTTCCCAACATAGGGAGAGGGGCGGTCTGAGAAATTATGAGGGTGTCTGTGACGGATTGCCCGTGCACTTGAATTTCGGTAGGTTTGGAGAGGGGTTCTAACATAGGGATACCGGCTACTCCCATGCTTACAACGTTAAATTGACTGGCGGGTATATCCACGGAGGTGGGTACAGAGGACATTGTTGCACCGATATCGACCAGAAGGTCCAAATGGCTATTTCCTATTTTAACTGTAGCCACAGGCTGTTCTCTCATGGATTTGGACAATCTGATCACAGCCGCCTGTACCACCGCTTCTCCGTGGCACCCCTATGCGGATGGATTAGGGTTACTGAAAGAAAAGGAAGTTCCTTCTGCCCCTGGAGCTGGATACCCTCCTCGTTGGCCGTACCCCTGCTGTGGCCTTGGGGGGCATCGGCAATCTTTAGCCCAATGTCCTCTTTTCCCACAGTTCCTACATTCATCCTGTGATCTATCTTTCATTTGCCATTGTCCCCTTCCCCTTCCTCTGCCTCTACCATAACCTCCTTGTTCTTTGGGGGTTGGTGTCTTTTTGCTACTTCCATCCACCCAGCAAAGCACCATAACATATCGGGGGTGTCCCACTCAGGATCCCCTCCTTTATTTCTAGTCATTTCTTCCCATTCTTTTATTAAAGGTATTTTAAAACTTCCCCCATAAGGCCAATCTCCATCCGACCATCCATACAGATCACTACTAAAAGTTACCGCATACCGATCGTCTCCTGTTTCTTTTATTACAGTATCGGCTGCCGATCCCAGTGGAACGATGGGATCTCCTACCTTTTTTCGATGTCGCACGAGCTTTTTTATTCTGTCATTCGTTCTTTTACATATCTTGATTTTACCATTTGCAGCCTCCTGTTTTACCTTGCCTCGGGCTCCGTTCTTGGCAGGATCAGACAAATCCGCTCGACTGCCGTTACTTCCCATCTTCCCCTTACTCCTGTAACTTAGTTTTAAACTTACTGGTTATACAACCGCGGGTTATTTTATATACACAAAATACAATGAGCGCTCACCGGTTTTTCCGTCCGCGAGTCTCGAAGTCAACCCTTTATTCTCTTTGTAGCTACTTAATTCGGTGCCATAGTCTTTTCTCTCTTCTCAGCAGTCTTGCCTCAGCCGGACGGGCTTCTTGACTCAGCATGAGTCACCGGCCGGATAACTAGGCAACCGCGCGCCGTCCCCCTTTCAGCTGGGACGCGCTGGGTGCTCTCCCCCTTTCAGCTGGGAGGCACCGGGCACTTTCCTTTTATTTAATTTTTTTGGAGAGTCCCTTTTTTAAATTTCCTTTGTCTAATTGGAGCCTAAGCGGGCCAAGTGATATACAAGGTCGACGCTATACCCAACTTAGACCTTCTTAGTTCTTTTGGATCCCGTTGTTAGGGATCCTGCCGACTACGCCAAATTCTGTCGCGGAAATTAACTATCAGACGGAGACTTCGAGGTTCGCTTTAGGAATTTATTTCATGATATCACGGAGAGTCTGCAGCAGTCCTTACTGCTCACCGGCACTCTAAATTACTATTGTACAGCGCTCATAGTTATACAGCAAGGTAAACAACTTCATGTGATTAGCTTACCTTACATTTCAACGTATGGTTTCATAGGTTCCATTGTTCTCAAGAAACAGATTAACATGTTCACATTTTATCACCAGATGTCCTAAGCCAAAAGGTCAGCTTGATTTTATTATGGCAGTCAGCAGTTCTTTTAGTCTTAACTAGTTTAGTTTCCTTTGTTCAATTAGTAAAGTGGTCAAGTATCCCAGCATGCCTTAATGTTTAATACGTTTTCTCCCACAGCAGCGCTCCCTCAGTACTGCCCCTCCGACAGTGCGGCACTCCTTCAGTACTGCCCCTCCGACAGTGCGGCACTCCTTCAGTACTGCCCCTCCGACAGTGCAGCGCTCCCTCAGTACTGCCCCTCCGACAGTGCAGCGCGCCCTCAAGTACTGCCCCTCCGACAGTGCAGCACTCCCTCAGTACTGCCCCTCCGACAGTGCGGCACTCCTTCAGTACTGCCCCTCCGACAGTGCAGCACTTCCTCAGTACTGACCCTCCGACAGTGCAGCGCTCCCTCAGTACTTCCCCTCCGACAGTGCAGCGCTCCCTCAGTACTGCCCCTCCGACAGTGCAGCGCTCCCTCAAGTACTGCCCCTCCGACAGTGCAGCGCTCCCTCAGTACTGCCCCTCCGACAGTGCAGCGCTCCCTCAAGTACTGCACTGTGAGTGTCAGCCTGGATTTTGTGCTCCGGTCCCTGGTGTGGTTCTTGAACCCGTGACCTTCTGACTAAGACGTGAGAGTGGTACCCACTAAGCCACGGCTGAAAAGTGATAGCAGGCAACAATTACTGCCAGCTCACCCCAGCGCGGCTGGCATCAATTACTGCCAGCTTACCCCAGTGATAGCTGGCATCAATTACTGCCAGCTCACCCCAGTGATAGCGGGCATCAATTACTGCCAGCTCACCCCAGTGATAGCAGGCATCAATTACGGCCAGCTTACCCCAGTGATAGCAGGCATCAATTACCACCAGCTCCCCCCAGTGACAGCAGGCATCAATTACTGCCAGCTCCCCCCAGTGATAGCAGGCATCAATTACTGCCAGCTCCCCCCAGTGATAGCAGGCATCAATTACCACCAGCTCCCCCCAGTGACAGCAGACACCAATTACTGCCAGCTCCCCCCAGTGACAGCAGGCATCAATTACTGCCAGCTCCCCCCAGTGATAGCAGGCATCAATTACTGCCAGCTCCCCCCAGTGATAGCAGGCATCAATTACCACCAGCTCCCCCCAGTGACAGCAGACACCAATTACTGCCAGCTCACCCCAGTGACAGCAGGCATCAATTACCACCAGCTCCCCCCAGTGACAGCAGGCATCAATTACTGCCAGCTCCCCCCAGTGACAGCAGGCATCAATTACTGCCAGCTCACGCCAGTGATAGCACGCATCAATTACTGCCAGCTTACCCCAGTGATAGCGGGCATCAATTACTGCCAGCTTACCCCAGTGATGGCAGGCATCAATTACCACCAGCTCACCCCAGTGATAGCAGGCATCAATTACTGCCAGCTCCCCCCAGTGACAGCAGGCATCAATTACTGCCAGCTTACCCCAGTGATAGCAGGCATCAATTACTGCCAGCTCCCCCCAGTGACAGCAGGCATCAATTACTGCCAGCTTACCCCAGTGATGGCAGGCATCAATTACTGCCAGCTCACCCCAGTGACAGCAGGCATCAATTACTGCCAGCTTACCCCAGTGATGGCAGGCATCAATTACTGCCAGCTCACCCCAGTGATAGCAGGCATCAATTACTGCCAGCTCACCCCAGTGACAGCAGGCATCAATTACTGCCAGCTTACCCCAGTGATGGCAGGCATCAATTACTGCCAGCTCACCCCAGTGACAGCGGGCATCAATTACTGCCAGCTTACCCCAGTGACAGCGGGCATCAATTACTGCCAGCTCCCCCCAGTGATAGCAGGCATCAATTACCACCAGCTCCCCCCCAGTGACAGCGGGCATCAATTACTGCCAGCTCCCCCCAGTGACAGCAGGCATCAATTACTGCCAGCTCCCCCCAGTGACAGCGGGCATCAATTACTGCCAGCTCCCCCCAGTGACAGCAGGCATCAATTACTGCCAGCTCCCCCCAGTGACAGCAGGCATCAATTACTGCCAGCTCCCCCCAGTGATAGCAGGCATCAATTACCACCAGCTCCCCCCAGTGACAGCAGGCATCAATTACTGCCAGCTCCCCCCAGTGATAGCAGGCATCAATTACTGCCAGCTCCCCCCAGTGACAGCAGGCATCAATTACCACCAGCTCCCCCCAGTGACAGCAGGCATCAATTACTGCCAGCTCACGCCAGCGGGGCGGGCACCCAACCCCCAGTTGCGATCTCTTACCTAATGTTTTCCGAACTCGGCTCCCCGACACGCCCCAACCGTGCGCCCTCCCCGTTACTTTCTCGTTAACGGTGCTCTACTGCCCTTTCCAACTTGCGCTGTCACCGCACATAATCTTGGCAAGGCCCACGGGACTCATCTGAAGACAACGGAAGTGAAAACCCGGCGCTGTGTCAAATAGGCCGCTGATTCGTTGCCGCCCACTGTGTGCACCTCTGCCTCAGACGATTTTTGCCCCCTTATATCCATTCACCCGCAGCTCTCTCTTTCTCCGGTGCCTCAGGTTAGATCATGTTACTGCTTTCCTCAATCTCCGTTCCCTTATCTTCACCAGGCTACGATTGCTTGGCAAACTCGGCGCTGCTGACCATTTTGCGGCAGGAGATCAATCGCTTTAACCAACTGCTGTCGGTGGTTTGTTCCTCACTCCGCTCCCTGTGCCTCGGGGTGAAGGGACAGATCATCCTGACTGATACCCTGGAGGAGATCTACAACTCCTTTATCAGCACGAGGATGCCCAAGCTTTGGCAGGTAAGCTACCAAACAATGCTGGGCCATCTTACATAGAATTACAAGGAGATTACACGCAGACAGGTAGATGAACAAAGGGGTCTGGGGGTACAGAATCACAAATCAGTAAAAATAGCCACACAGGTTAATAAGGCCATAAAAAAGCAAACCAAGCCTTTCTAGAGGGATAGAATTGAACAGCAGAGAAGTTATGTTAAACTTGTATAGAAATCGGTTAGACCACACTTGGAGCACTGTGAATAGTTCTGGTCTCCATATTATAAGAAGGATATATAGGCACTGGGGAAAAATATTTACAAGGATGATACCAGAACTGAGAGGTTATAACTATCAGGAAAGATTTCACAAGCTGGGGCTCTTTTCTCTAGAAAAGAGAAGGCTGAGGGGTGACCTGATGGATGTTTTTAAGATTATGAAAGGGTTCAAACCATTCCATAATCTTAAAGACCTCTATCAGGTCAATCCTCAGCCTTCTCTTTTCTCGAGCCTATTCAGTCTTTCCTGATTGAAGAGGCTGAGCTGGTCCTGTCCTAACCCGATGATAACACAGACCTACCTTTTCCACTCCTCACCCCAGGGACACTGATGCAAACCGTCGCCCCTCACTCCCCCCAAACACTGCCCCAGCGGAGAACAGCTAATGGCACAGCCTGGGAATCAAGCGTGAACCCAACCGAGGTTCCTTCCTGACAGAGGGTGTCACGTGGACATTGATCACCCGGGACACGCCATTCAGTTGATGCTTTCCGCTGCTTTTATCTGAAGGGTATAGATTCTGAAACAATCGTGGCAAGATTAGTGGAATTTGCCGCTGATGGTGTAACGCCAATGTATATTATTTAGGGTTGCGAAGGGGTGGAAAGTTTCCGGTAAATTTCCGGAAATTTTCCACGGGAAGTTTAGCTTGGGAATTTTGGGAATTTTGCCCAAAAAAGCACATGCTAGCATAATATTGGTTTTTTTTAATTTCTTTCTTATTTTTTCACAGGTCCTCTCTTAAAATTACTAACAGAGATGGAATCTTAATTATTAAGGAATTTCTTAATCAATATATGTTTATCTTCTTACTTGGCTTGTTTTAATAATTACAAGTTTTGTGTGTGACTGTGAACAAATGTGTCCTGATTGGTTGGATGAGTGGATGAGCGATTAGCTCCCTCTATTGGTGATGTAGCGTCGTGCGTGCACAGGTCATGCTTCCATCACATGGAGCATCAGGAAAAATGTACTCACCCTGGCCTGTTGCAATCGTGCTGATCGACCGCAGTTCGACACAGAGACGAATGCCCTTTATTTCTCTGCATAGAACAATGCCACGTTTACCGTCGGATGTGTGGAAGCATTTTACCCCAGGCATTAAAGATGGAAAGACTGTGTACGTGTGCAAACACTGTACAAAGCCATATGTAAAGAATGCCACAAAGATGCAGCAGCATTTATCCAAATGCAACAACTTCACTCAAAGCTCACAGCAGTCAGCCCAGAGTTCCTCTGCTTCCATTCAAGAAGATGATGGTTCACATTCAGCATCAGGCTCCTTATCATCAGCAACTCCTGGCCCACTTGGAAGGTTCTTTGATACAATGGATAACCATAGCCAGAAGAATGCAGATGAGTGCCTTGCTCGAGCTGTATATGCGACAGGTTCACCCCTCATGCTCACAGCCAATATGTACTGGAAGAGATTTTTCAATGTTATTCGCCCTGCATACTGTCCTCCCACCAGACATGCTTTGTCTACTTATTTGCTGGAGGCTGAGTATAACAGCGTCCAAGGAAAGCTCAAAGAAACGATAGAGATGGCAGACTGTGTTGCAGTTATCTCAGATGGATGGTCAATTGTATGAGGGGAGGGCATCATAAACTACATCGTCTCCACTCCTCTCCCAGTGTTCTTCAAGAGCACAGACACACAGGCACATACATTGCTGATGAGCTGAAAGCGGTCATCAACGATCTTGGATCACAAAAGGTCTTTGCAGTAGTTACTGACAATGCTGCAAATATGAAGGCTGCTTGGGCTCAAGTGGAGGAGGCCTACCCTCATATTACATCTATTGGGTGCGCAGCTCATGGGCTCAACCTGCTCCTCAAGGACATCATGGGTTTGAGAACCATGGAAACACCGTACAAGAGAGCCAAGCAAGTTGTTAAATATGTCAGGGGAAAACAGGTAGTTGCAGCAACCTACAACTCCAAGCAAACGACAAAGAACAAGAACACCACACTGAAGCTGCCCAGCAACACTAGATGGGGTGGCGTTGTCATAATGTACAACAGCCTTCTGGAGGGTAAGGAGTTGCTGCAAGAAATGGCAATATCCCAGTCTGGGGATATGGAAACCACCATCAAGAAAATACTGCTGGATGATGTGTTTTGGGAGAGAGTGATTAGCAGCCTTAAACTACTCTCACCAGTAGCATCTGCAATTGCTCAGATTGAAGGAGATGACGCTGTCTTGTCAGATGTTCTCAGGCTTTTTGCTGATTTAAAAGAACAAATCAGCATTGTCCTACCCACATCCCTACTGCTCAAAGCAGAGGAGAAGGCAATTGTTCAATTCATACAGATGCGTCAAGAATTTTGTGTCAAGCCGATTCATGCTGCAGCATACATGCTGGACCCAAAGCATGTTGGGAGACCAATACTTTCCGGAGAACAGATCAACAGCGCTTAGTGTGATTTCTACCCTCTCACGCCACCTCAATCTGGACGTGGGCAAAGTTCTGGGAAGTCTGGCAAAGTTCTCTACCAAGCAAGGTCTTTGGAATGGGGACGGGATATGGGAATCATGCAAGCATATCAGTGCACATACCTGGTGGAAGGGACTTTGTGCATCTGAGGCCCTGTCACCCATTGCATCGGTGATACTCCAAATCCCACCTTCATCAGCGGCCTCTGAACGAAACTGGCCACTTTTTGGGAATACGCATACAAAGGTGCGCAACAGGTTGACTAACGAGAGTGGAGAAACTGGTGGCTATCCGGGCGAACCTACAACTTATTGAGCCAGATACAGAAGTGTCCACCACACAGCTAGACAGTGACACAGAGGAGGAAATGGGCACGTCAGAGCCAGAGTCAGAGAATCAGGAGGAGCAATGATGAGTAGAAGACTCAGAAGACTCATGAGTAGAAGACTCAAAGGGACAAAATAAGGACAAATTACAGACTAAATAAGCTGACGCTCTTTTTATTTTATTTTAGATGGGTCTTTTTTGTGGGGGTTCAATAAAGTTCAAAATTATAACCGAAATAAAGTTTTGAAAGCCTGTTTTTATTTGTATGGAACAGTATGTCTATTTTGATGACAAAGATAATATAAGGGTCAGAGACAAAAACCATCAGTGTGCAAAAAACTCAAAATTCCCGAAAATTCCCATGGAAAGTTTCCTCTTTTAAAAATTCCCGGAATTTTGCAACGCTAATATTATTACATTTTATTCCATTCTACTTTATAGCATTATGTTATTATGTATTAGCAGCAGTAGTGAGAGTCTCACAGTGAGTCAGAGGATACCCTGAAGTGTGACAGGCAATAAATAGGATGCTAATAGGAAGTGCGTGTTATTCACGAGACTTTTAGTAAATATAGATAAATATAGGGTTGTGAATCTTTGGAATTCTCTACCCCAAAGGGCTGTGGATGCTGAGTCATTGAGTATATTCAAGGCTGAGATCGATAGATTTTTGGACTCTAGGGGAATCAAGGGATATGGAGATCGGGCGGGAAAGAGGAGTTGAGGTCGATGATCTGCCATGATCTTATTGAATGGTGGAGCAGGCTCGAGGGGCCGTATGGCCGACTCCTGCTCCTAATTCTTATGTTGTTACAGATAGGTTATTAAAAAAAAAAATTTTTTTAACTTTGCTTCCCTTCTCATTATTTAATGTGTTTATCTTTCTGTATAGCTCCATTCATATGAATCATGCAAGCCTCTTGGCTCATGGATTGACGACCTTATTGCGCGAGTGAACTTCTTCAAAATCTGGGCGAGGCAATTTGTCGCAAGCACTCAGCAAAGGTAAGAACAGCAAGATCCCCAGGCCCCTCCGTACGGACCAGATCCCCAGGCCCCTCCGTACGGACCAGATCCCCAGGCCCCTCCGTACGGACCAGATCCCCAGGCCCCTCTGTACGGGCCAGATCCCCAGGCCCCTCTGTACGGGCCAGATCCCCAGGCCCCTCCGTACAGGACCAGATCCCCAGGCCCCTCCGTACGGGCCAGATCCCCAGGCCCCTCCGTAGGGACCAGATCCCCAGGCCCCTCTGTACGGACCAGATCCCCAGGCCCCTCTGTACGGACCAGATCCCCAGGCCCCTCCGTAGGGACCAGAACCCCAGGCCCCTCCGTAGGGACCAGATCCCCAGGCCCCTCCGTAGGGACCAGATCCCCAGGCCCCTCCGTAGGGACCAGATCCCCAGGCCCCTCCGTAGGGACCAGATCCCCAGGCCCCTCCATACGGGCCAGATCCCCAGGCCCCTCCGTACGTGCCAGATCCCCAGGCCCCTCCGTAGGGACCAGATCCCCAGGCCCCTCCGTAGGGACCAGATCCCCAGGCCCCTCCGTAGGGACCAGATCCCCAGGCCCCTCCGTAGGGTCCAGATCCCCAGGCCCCTCTGTACGGACCAGATCCCCAGGCCCCTCTGTACGGGCCAGATCCCCAGGCCCCTCTGTACGGACCAGATCCCCAGGCCCCTCCGTACGGGCCAGATCCTAAGGCCCCTCCGTACAGGACCAGATCCCCAGGCCCCTCCGTACGGGCCAGATCCCCAGGCCCCTCCGTAGGGACCAGATCCCCAGGCCCCTCCGTAGGGACCAGATCCCCAGGCCCCTCCGTACGGGCCAGATCCCCAGGCCCCTCCGTAGGGACCAGATCCCCAGGCCCCTCCGTAGGGACCAGATCCCCAGGCCCCTCCGTAGGGACCAGATCCCCAGGCCCCTCCGTAGGGACCAGATCCCCAGGCCCCTCCGTAGGGACCAGATCCCCAGGCCCCTCCGTACGGGCCAGATCCCCAGGCCCCTCCGTAGGGACCAGATCCCCAGGCCCCTCCGTACGGGCCAGATCCCCAGGCCCCTCCGTAGGGACCAGATCCCCAGGCCCCTCCGTAGGGACCAGATCCCCAGGCCCCTCCGTACGGGCCAGATCCCCAGGCCCCTCCGTAGGGACCAGATCCCCAGGCCCCTCCGTAGGGACCAGATCCCCAGGCCCCTCCGTAGGGACCAGATCCCCAGGCCCCTCCGTACGGGCCACATCCCCAGGCCCCTCCGTACGGGCCAGATCCCCAGGCCCCTCCGTAGGGACCAGATCCCCAGGCCCCTCCGTAGGGACCAGATCCCCAGGCCCCTCCGTAGGGTCCAGATCCCCAGGCCCCTCTGTACGGACCAGATCCCCAGGCCCCTCTGTACGGGCCAGATCCCCAGGCCCCTCTGTACGGACCAGATCCCCAGGCCCCTCCGTACGGGCCAGATCCTAAGGCCCCTCCGTACAGGACCAGATCCCCAGGCCCCTCCGTACGGGCCAGATCCCCAGGCCCCTCCGTAGGGACCAGATCCCCAGGCCCCTCTGTACGGACCAGATCCCCAGGCCCCTCTGTACGGACCAGATCCCCAGGCCCCTCCGTAGGGACCAGAACCCCAGGCCCCTCCGTAGGGACCAGATCCCCAGGCCCCTCCGTAGGGACCAGATCCCCAGGCCCCTCCGTAGGGACCAGATCCCCAGGCCCCTCCGTAGGGACCAGATCCCCAGGCCCCTCCATACAGGCCAGATCCCCAGGCCCCTCCGTACGTGCCAGATCCCCAGGCCCCTCCGTAGGGACCAGATCCCCAGGCCCCTCCGTAGGGACCAGATCCCCAGGCCCCTCCGTAGGGACCAGATCCCCAGGCCCCTCCGTAGGGTCCAGATCCCCAGGCCCCTCTGTACGGACCAGATCCCCAGGCCCCTCTGTACGGGCCAGATCCCCAGGCCCCTCTGTACGGACCAGATCCCCAGGCCCCTCCGTACGGGCCAGATCCTAAGGCCCCTCCGTACAGGACCAGATCCCCAGGCCCCTCCGTACGGGCCAGATCCCCAGGCCCCTCCGTAGGGACCAGATCCCCAGGCCCCTCCGTAGGGACCAGATCCCCAGGCCCCTCCGTACGGGCCAGATCCCCAGGCCCCTCCGTAGGGACCAGATCCCCAGGCCCCTCCGTAGGGACCAGATCCCCAGGCCCCTCCGTAGGGACCAGATCCCCAGGCCCCTCCGTAGGGACCAGATCCCCAGGCCCCTCCGTACGGGCCAGATCCCCAGGCCCCTCCGTACGGGCCAGATCCCCAGGCCCCTCCGTACGGGCCAGATCCCCAGGCCCCTCCGTACGGGCCAGATCCCCAGGCCCCTCCGTACGGGCCAGATCCCCAGGCCCCTCCGTAGGGACCAGATCCCCAGGCCCCTCCGTAGGGACCAGATCCCCAGGCCCCTCTGTACGGACCAGATCCCCAGGCCCCTCCGTAGGGACCAGAACCCCAGGCCCCTCCGTAGGGACCAGGTCCCTCCGTACGGGCCAGATCCCCAGGCCCCTCCGTAGGGACCAGATCCCCAGGCCCCTCCGTAGGGACCAGATCCCCAGGCCCCTCCGTAGGGACCAGATCCCTAGGCCCCTCTGTACGGACCAGATCCCCAGGCCCCTCCGTACGGACCAGGTCCCCAGGCCCCTCCGTAGGGACCAGATCCCCAGGCCCCTCTGTACGGACCAGATCCCCAGGCCCCTCCGTACGGGACCAGATCCCCAGGCCCCTCCGTAGGGACCAGAACCCCAGGCCCCTCCGTATGGGCCAGATCCCCAGGCCCCTCCGTACGGGCCAGATCCCCAGGCCCCTCCGTAGGGACCAGATCCCCAGGCCCCTCCGTAGGGACCAGATCCCCAGGTCCCTCCGTACGGGCCAGATCCCCAGGCCCCTCCGTACGGACCAGATCCCCAGGCCCCTCCGTAGGGACCAGATCCCCAGGCCCCTCCGTAGGGACCAGATCCCCAGGCCCCTCCGTAGGGACCAGGTCCCTCCGTACGGGCCAGATCCCCAGGCCCCTCCGTAGGGACCAGATCCCCAGGCCCCTCCGTAGGGACCAGATCCCCAGGCCCCTCCGTGGGGACCAGATACCCAGGCCCCTCCGGGGGGACCAGATCCCCAGGCCCCTCCGTAGGGACCAGATCCCCAGGCCCCTCCGTAGGGACCAGATCCCTAGGCCCCTCTGTACGGACCAGATCCCCAGACCACTCCGTACGGACCAGGTCCCCAGGCCCCTCCGTAGGGACCAGATCCCCAGGCCCCTCCGTAGGGACCAGATCCCCAGGCCCCTCCGTACGGGACCAGATCCCCAGGCCCCTCCATAGGGACCAGATCCCCAGGCCCCTCCGTACGGGCCAGGTCCCCAGGCCACTCTGTACGGACCAGGTCCCCAGGCCCCTGATGTTCTGGGCCAGATCCCCAGGTCCCTGATGTTCTGGGTCAGATGGTGCCATGGTCAGCTTGCTCATCCATCCTGCAGGCTTTTCCCTCATCCACGCAAGCAGCAAGAACCTGATACCTGTTGGACAAGGGCAAAGGCTGAGGCTCCTCCAGCACTGCACCTGGGGTCCCTTTACCTGCCTGTGTTGCAGTCACACCCTCCTGTCCCTGACCACTAACCAGACCTGTACCACTACTTAACCTAAGGGGTGTGACTGCCTTCTGGATCAAAGTGTCCAGGTAACTTTCCCCATCTCTGATGCCCCGCAATGTCTGCACCTCAGACTCCAGCTCAAACACTCTGAGCTGAAGTTCCTCAAGATGCAGGCACTTACTGCAAACATGGTTGTCCGGGATCACAATGCTCTCCACAAACTCCCACATGCTGCAGTTCTGGCACACCGCCTGCACTGCCATCCCTATATGACCTTGTTTTATTTAATTAAATGTAATTACATTTGTATTTAGGTAACTTAGTTTACAGTGTAGTTTCTTGACTACTTACTTGATCTAGATTAAGTTAAGGGTACTGAAATTAAATATCTACCTGTAGGCAAAATGGCCGACTCCTGCTCTTATTTCTTATGTTCTTATGGGTCAGACCCCTAGGTCCCTGATGGTCCGGTCAGATACCCAGGATCCTGATATTCCGGGTCAGACCCCTAGGTCCCTAATGGTCTGGTCAGATACCCAGGATCCTGATATTCCGGGTCAGACCCCTAGGTCCCTGATGGTCCGGTCAGATACCCAGGATCCTATTATTCCGGGTCAGACCCCTAGGTCCCTAATGGTCTGGTCAGATACCCAGGATCCTGATATTCCGGGTCAGATCCCTAGGTCCCTGATGGTCCGGTCAGATACCCAGGATCCTGATATTCTGGGTCAGAGCCCTAGGTCCCTGATGGTCCGGTCAGATACCCAGGATTCTGATCTTCCGGGTCAGATCTTCAGGTTCCTGCTGTTCTGGGTCAGATCCCAAGGTCCCCAATGTTCAGTCTCTGGATATACATGTAGTCATAGCATATTGGAATGTGCTAACCTTACACATCTCAAAATCTCCAACAGGCTTTTGGCCCAAACACAAGAAGTGAAGAAAACCGCCGCTCAGGGAACAGCAAATGAGGATATCTGTAGCGCGCAGCCAAGCAGCTTCTGGCTTTCAGCATTCTTCTTTCCGCAGGGTAAGGTACTTACACCTGTACAGAGCACTCGGGGGCTGAACACTGACACCTGTACTGGGCCCACACTGAACACTGACACCTGTACTGGGCCCACACTGAACACTGACACCTGTACTGGGCCCACACTGAACACTGACACCTGTACTGGGACCACACTGAACACTGACACCTGTACTGGGACCACACTGAACACTGACACCTGTACTGGGCCCACACTGAACACTGACACCTGTACTGGGCCCTCGGGGGCTGAACACTGACACCTGTACTGGGCCCTCGGGGGCTGAACACTGACACCTGTACTGGGCCCACACTGAACACTGACACCTGTACTGGGCCCACACTGAACACTGACACCTGTACTGGGCCCACACTGAACACTGACACCTGTACTGGGCTCTCACTGAACACTGACACCTGTACCGGGCTCTCACTCAACACTGACACCTGTACTGGGCTCTCGGGGTCTGAACACTGACACCTGTACTGGGCTCACACTGAACACTGACACCTGTACTGGGCTCTCGGGGGCTGAACACTGACACCTGTACTGGGCCCACACTGAACACTGACACCTGTACTGGGCTCTCACTGAACACTGACACCTGTACTGGGCTCTCACTGAACACTGACACCTGTACTGGGCTCTCGGGGGCTGAACACTGACACCTGTACTGGGCTCTCGGGGGCTGAACACTGACACCTGTACTGGGCCCACACTGAACACTGACACCTGTACTGGGCCCACACTGAACACTGACACCTGTACTGGGCTCTCACTGAACACTGACACCTGTACTGGGCCCACACTGAACACTGACACCTGTACTGGGCTCACACTGAACACTGACACCTGTACTGGGCTCTCACTGAACACTGACACCTGTACTGGGCTCTCGGGGGCTGAACACTGACACCTGTACTGGGCTCTCGGGGGCTGAACACTGACACCTGTACTGGGCCCACACTGAACACTGACACCTGTACTGGGCTCTCACTGAACACTGACACCTGTACTGGGCTCTCACTGAACACTGACACCTGTACTGGGCCCACACTGAACACTGACACCTGTACTGGGCTCTCACTGAACACTGACACCTGTACTGGGCTCTCACTGAACACTGACACCTGTACTGGGCCCACACTGAACACTGACACCTGTACTGGGCCCACACTGAACACTGACACCTGTACTGGGCCCACACTGATCACTGACACCTGTACTGGGCTCTCACTGAACACTGACACCTGTACTGGGCCCACACTGAACACTGACACCTGTACTGGGCCCACACTGAACACTGACACCTGTACTGGGCCCACACTGAACACTGACACCTGTACTGGGCCCACACTGAACACTGACACCTGTACTGGGCCCACACTGAACACTGACACCTGTACTGGGCTCTCACTGAACACTGACACCTGTACTGGGCCCACACTGAACACTGACACCTGTACTGGGCTCTCACTGAACACTGACACCTGTACTGGGCCCACACTGAACACTGACACCTGTACTGGGCCCACACTGAACACTGACACCTGTACTGGGCTCTCACTGAACACTGACACCTGTACTGGGCCCACACTGAACACTGACACCTGTACTGGGCCCACACTGAACACTGACACCTGTACTGGGCCCACACTGAACACTGACACCTGTACTGGGCCCACACTGAACACTGACACCTGTACTGGGCTCTCGGGGACTGAACACTGACACCTGTACTGGGCCCACACTGAACACTGACACCTGTACTGGGCCCACACTGATCACTGACACCTGTACTGGGCTCTCACTGAACACTGACACCTGTACTGGGCTCACACTGAACACTGACACCTGTACCGGGCTCACACTGACACCTGTACTGGGCTCTCGGGGACTGAACACTGACACCTGTACTGGGCTCACACTGAACACTGACACCTGTACCGGGCTCTCGGGGACTGAACACTGACACCTGTACTGGGCTCACACTGAACACTGACACCTGTACTGGGCCCACACTGAACACTGACACCTGTACTGGGCCCACACTGAACACTGACACCTGTACTGGGCTCTCGGGGTCTGAACACTGACACCTGTACTGGGCCCACACTGAACACTGACACCTGTACTGGGCCCACACTGAACACTGACACCTGTACTGGGCCCACACTGAACACTGACACCTGTACTGGGCTCTCGGGGACTGAACACTGACACCTGTACTGGGCCCACACTGAACACTGACACCTGTACTGGGCTCTCAGGGACTGAACACTGACACCTGTACTGGGCCCACACTGAACACTGACACCTGTACTGGGCTCTCACTGAACACTGACACCTGTACTGGGCTCACACTGAACACTGACACCTGTACTGGGCTCTCACTGAACACTGACACCTGTACTGGGCTCACACTGAACACTGACACCTGTACTGGGCCCACACTGAACACTGACACCTGTACTGGGCCCACACTGAACACTGACACCTGTACTGGGCCCACACTGAACACTGACACCTGTACTGGGCTCTCACTGAACACTGACACCTGTACTGGGCCCACACTGAACACTGACACCTGTACCGGGCTCTCACTGAACACTGACACCTGTACTGGGCCCACACTGAACACTGACACCTGTACTGGGCCCACACTGAACACTGACACCTGTACTGGGCTCACACTGAACACTGACACCTGTACTGGGCTCACACTGAACACTGACACCTGTACTGGGCCCACACTGAACACTGACACCTGTACCGGGCTCTCACTGAACACTGACACCTGTACTGGGCCCACACTGAACACTGACACCTGTACTGGGCCCACACTGAACACTGACACCTGTACTGGGCTCACACTGAACACTGACACCTGTACTGGGCCCACACTGAACACTGACACCTGTACTGGGCCCACACTGAACACTGACACCTGTACTGGGCCCACACTGAACACTGACACCTGTACTGGGCTCACACTGAACACTGACACCTGTACTGGGCTCTCACTGAACACTGACACCTGTACTGGGCCCACACTGAACACTGACACCTGTACTGGGCCCACACTGAACACTGACACCTGTACTGGGCTCACACTGAACACTGACACCTGTACTGGGCCCACACTGAACACTGACACCTGTACTGGGCCCACACTGAACACTGACACCTGTACTGGGCTCTCGGGGGCTGAACACTGACACCTGTACTGGGCCCACACTGAACACTGACACCTGTACTGGGCTCACACTGAACACTGACACCTGTACTGGGCTCACACTGAACACTGACACCTGTACTGGGCCCACACTGAACACTGACACCTGTACTGGGCCCACACTGAACACTGACACCTGTACTGGGCTCTCGGGGCTGAACACTGACACCTGTACTGGCCCTCACTGAACACTGACACCTGTACCTGGGCTCTCACAGAACACTGACACCTGTACTGGGCCCACACTGAACACTGACACCTGTACCGGGCTCTCACTCAACACTGACACCTGTACCGGGCTCACACTGAACACTGACACCTGTACTGGGCTCACACTGAACACTGACACCTGTACTGGGCCTCACTGAACACTGACACCTGTACTGGGCCCACACTGAACACTGACACCTGTACTGGGCCTCTCACTGAACACTGACACCTGTACTGGGCTCTCACTGAACACTGACACCTGTACTGGGCCCACACTGAACACTGACACCTGTACTGGGCCACACTGAACACTGACACCTGTACTGGGCTCTCACTGAACACTGACACCTGTACTGGGCCACACTGAACACTGACACCTGTACTGGGCCCACACTGAACACTGACACCTGTACTGGGCTCACACTGAACACTGACACCTGTACTGGGCCACACTGAACACTGACACCTGTACTGGGCCCACACTGAACACTGACACCTGTACTGGGCCCACACTGAACACTGACACCTGTACTGGGCCCACACTGAACACTGACACCTGTACTGGGCTCTCACTGAACACTGACACCTGACTGGGCTCACACTGAACACTGACACCTGTACTGGGCCCACACTGAACACTGACACCTGTACTGGGCCCACACTGAACACTGACACCTGTACTGGCTCACACTGAACACTGACACCTGTACTGGGCTCCACCTGAACACTGACACCTGTACTGGGCCCACACTGAACACTGACACCTGTACTGGGCCCACACTGAACACTGACACCTGTACTGGGCCCACACTGAACACTGACACCTGTACTGGGCTCTCAACTGAACACTGACACCTGTACTGGGCCACGACTGAACACTGACACCTGTACTGGGCCCACACTGAACACTGACACCTGTACTGGGCTCACACTGAACACTGACACCTGTACTGGGCCCACACTGAACACTGACACCTGTACTGGGCCCACACTGAACACTGACACCTGTACTGGGCCCACACTGAACACTGACACCTGTACTGGGCCCACACTGAACACTGACACCTGTACTGGGCTCTCACTGAACACTGACACCTGTACTGGGCCCACACTGAACACTGACACCTGTACTGGGCTCACACTGAACACTGACACCTGTACTGGGCCCACACTGACACTGACACCTGTACTGGGCCACACTGAACACTGACACCTGTACTGGGCCCACACTGAACACTGACACTGTACTGGGCCCACACTGAACACTGACACCTGTACTGGGCCCACACTGAACACTGACACCTGTACTGGGCTCTCACTGAACACTGACACCTGTACTGGGCCCACACTGAACACTGACTCCTGTACTGGGCCCACACTGAACACTGACACCTGTACTTGGGCCCACACTGAAGCACTGACACCTGTACCTGGCCCACACTGAACACTGACACCTGTACTGGGCCCACACTGAAACACTGACACCTGTACTGGCCCACACTGAACACTGACACCTGTACTGGGCCCACACTGAACACTGACACCTGTAACTGGGCCCACACTGAACACTGACACCTGTACCGGGCTCACACTGAACACTGACACTGTACCGGGCCACACTGAACACTGACACCTGTACTGGGCCCACACTGAACACTGACACCTGTACTGGGCCCACACTGAACACTGACACCTGGTACTGGGCCCACACTGAACACTGACACCTGTACTGGGCCCACACTGAACACTGACACCTGTACTGGGCTCTCACTGAACACTGACACCTGTACTGGGCCCACACTGAACACTGACACCTGTACTGGGCCCACACTGAACACTGACACCTGTACTGGGCCCACACTGAACACTGACACCTGTACTGGGCCCACACTGAACACTGACACCTGTACTGGGCCCACACTGAACACTGACACCTGTACTGGGCCCACACTGAACACTGACACCTGTACTGGGCTCTCGGGGGCTGAACACTGACACCTGTACTGGGCCCACACTGAACACTGACACCTGTACTGGGCCCACACTGAACCACTGACACCTGTACTGGGCCCACACTGACACTGACACCTGTACTGGGCTCCACAACTGAACACTGACACCTGTACTGGGGCCCACACTGAACACTGACACCTGTACTGGGCTCTCGGGGGCTGAACATGACACCTGTACTGGGCCCACAATGAACACTGACACCTGTACTGGGCCCACACTGAACACTGACACCTGTACTGGGCCCACACTGAACACTGACACCTGTACTGGGCCCACACTGAACACTGACACCTGTACCTGGGCTCACACTGAACACTGACACCTGTACTGGGCCCACACTGAACACTGACACCTGTACGCTGGGCCCACCACTGAACACTGACACCTGTACTGGGCTCACAATGAACACTGACACCTGTACTGGGCCCACACTGAACACTGACACCTGTACTGGGCCCACACTGAACACTGACACCTGTACTGGGCTCTCACTGAACACTGACACCTGTACTGGGCTCTCACTGAACACTGACACCTGTACTGGGCCCACACTGAACACTGACACCTGTACTGGGCCCACACTGAACACTGACACCTGTACTGGGCTCTCGGGGACTGAACACTGACACCTGTACTGGGCCCACACTGAACACTGACACCTGTACTGGGCTCTCGGGGACTGAACACTGACACCTGTACCGGGCTCTCACTGAACACTGACACCTGTACTGGGCCCACACTGAACACTGACACCTGTACTGGGCCCACACTGAACACTGACACCTGTACTGGGCCCACACTGAACACTGACACCTGTACTGGGCCCACACTGAACACTGACACCTGTACCGGGCTCTCACTCAACACTGACACCTGTACTGGGCTCTCGGGGTCTGAACACTGACACCTGTACTGGGCCACACTGAACACTGACACCTGTACTGGGCTCTCACTGAACACTGACACCTGTACTGGGCTCACGGGGGCTAAACACTGACACCTGTACTGGGCTCACACTGAACACTGACACCTGTACTGGGCTCTCACTGAACACTGACACCTGTACTGGGCTCACACTGAACACTGACACCTGTACTGGGCCCACCTGAACACTGACACCTGTACTGGGCCCACACTGAACACTGACACCTGTACTGGGCCCTCACTGAACACTGACACCTGTACTGGGCCTCACACTGAACACTGACACCTGTACTGGGCCCACACTGAACACTGACACCTGTACTGGGCCTCTCACTGAACACTGACACCTGTACTGGGCTCACACTGAACACTGACACCTGTACTGGGCCCACACTGAACACTGACACCTGTACTGGGCCCACACTGAACACTGACACCTGTACTGGGCTCTCACTGAACACTGACACCTGTACTGGGCCCACACTGAACACTGACACCTGTACTGGGCCCACACTGAACACTGACACCTGTACTGGGCTCTCACTGAACACTGACACCTGTACTGGGCCCACACTGAACACTGACACCTGTACTGGGCCCACACTGAACACTGACACCTGTACTGGGCCCACACTGAACACTGACACCTGTACTGGGCCCACACTGAACACTGACACCTGTACTGGGCTCTCGGGGACTGAACACTGACACCTGTACTGGGCTCTCACTGAACACTGACACCTGTACTGGGCCCACACTGAACACTGACACCTGTACTGGGCCCACACTGAACACTGACACCTGTACTGGGCCCACACTGAACACTGACACCTGTACTGGGCTCTCGGGGACTGAACACTGACACCTGTACTGGGCTCTCACTGAACACTGACACCTGTACTGGGCTCTCGGGGACTGAACACTGACACCTGTACTGGGCTCTCACTGAACACTGACACCTGTACTGGGCTCTCGGGGGCTGAACACTGACACCTGTACTGGGCCCACACTGAACACTGACACCTGTACTGGGCCCACACTGAACACTGACACCTGTACTGGGCTCTCGGGGGCTGAACACTGACACCTGTACTGGGCCCACACTGAACACTGACACCTGTACTGGGCTCTCGGGGGCTGAACACTGACACCTGTACTGGGCTCTCACTGAACACTGACACCTGTACCGGGCTCTCACTGAACACTGACACCTGTACTGGGCCCACACTGAACACTGACACCTGTACTGGGCTCTCGGGGACTGAACACTGACACCTGTACTGGGCTCTCACTGAACACTGACACCTGTACTGGGCCCACACTGAACACTGACACCTGTACTGGGCTCTCACTGAACACTGACACCTGTACTGGGCTCTCACTGAACACTGACACCTGTACTGGGCCCACACTGAACACTGACACCTGTACTGGGCTCTCACTGAACACTGACACCTGTACTGGGCCCACACTGAACACTGACACCTGTACTGGGCCCACACTGAACACTGACACCTGTACTGGGCCCACACTGAACACTGACACCTGTACTGGGCTCTCACTGAACACTGACACCTGTACTGGGCCCACACTGAACACTGACACCTGTACTGGGCCCACACTGAACACTGACACCTGTACTGGGCCACACTGAACACTGTACTGGGCCCACACTGAACACTGACACTGTACTGGGCTCACACTGAACACTGACACCTGTACTGGGCTCTCACTGAACACTGACACCTGTACTGGCCCACATGAACACTGACACTGTACTGGGCCCACACTTGAACACTGCACCTGTACTGGGCTCACACTGAACACTGACACTGTACTGGGTCACACTGAACACTGACACCTGTACTGGGCCCACATGAACACTGACACCGTACTGGGCTTCCGGGGGCTGAACACGACACTGTACTGGGCCCACACTGAACACTGACACCTGTACTGGGCCACACTGAACATGACACCGTACTGGGCTCTCATGAACACTGACACCAGTACTGGGCCCAACACTGAACACTGACACTGACTGGGCCCACACTGAACATACACCTGTCTGGGCTCTTCGGGGTCGAACACTGACACTGTAATGGCTCTCACTGAAAACTGACACCTGTACCGGGCTCTCACTGAACACTGACACTGTACTGGGCCCAAACTGACAATGACATACCTGTACCGGGCTCTCACTGTACATGACACCTGTACTGGCCCACACTGAACACTGACACCTGTACTGGGTCTCACTGAACACTGACACCTGTACTGGGAGCTCACACTGAACACTGACACCTGTACTGGGCAACAACTGAACACTGACACCTGTACTGGGCCCACACTGAACACTGACACCTGTACTGGGCCCTCACCTGAACACTGACACCTGTACTGGGCCCACACTGAACACTGACACCTGTACTGGGCTCTCGGGGTCTGAACACTGACACCTGTACTGGGCTCTCACTGAACACTGACACCTGTACTGGGCCCACATTGAACACTGACACCTGTACTGGGCTCACACTGAACACTGACACCTGTACTGGGCCCACACTGAACACTGACACCTGTACCGGGCTCACACTGATCACTGACACCTGTACTGGGCCCACACTGATCACTGACACCTGTACTGGGCCCACACTGAACACTGACACCTGTACTGGGCTCTCACTGAACACTGACACCTGTACTGGGCCCACACTGAACACTGACACCTGTACTGGGCCCACACTGAACACTGACACCTGTACTGGGCCCACACTGAATACTGACACCTGTACTGGGCCCACACTGAACACTGACACCTGTACTGGGCCCACACTGAACACTGACACCTGTACTGGGCCCACACTGAACACTGACACCTGTACTGGGCTCTCACTGAACACTGACACCTGTACTGGGCTCACACTGAACACTGACACCTGTACTGGGCCCACACTGAACACTGACACCTGTACCGGGCCCACACTGAACACTGACACCTGTACTGGGCCCACACTGAACACTGATACCTGTACCGGGCTCTCGGGGTCTGAACACTGACACCTGTACTGGGCCCACACTGAACACTGACACCTGTACTGGGCTCTCACTGAACACTGACACCTGTACTGGGCCCACACTGAACACTGACACCTGTACTGGGCTCACACTGACACCTGTACTGGGCCCACACTGAACACTGACACCTGTACTGGGCTCACACTGACACCTGTACTGGGCTCACACTGAACACTGACACCTGTACTGGGCCCACACTGAACACTGACACCTGTACTGGGCCCACACTGAACACTGACACCTGTACTGGGCCCACACTGAACACTGACACCTGTACTGGGCCCACACTGAACACTGACACCTGTACTGGGCTCACACTGAACACTGACACCTGTACTGGGCCCACACTGAACACTGACACCTTGTACTGGGCCACAATGAACACTGACACCTGTACTGGGCCACACTGAACACTGACACCTGTACTGGGCTCACACTGAACACTGACACCTGTACTGGGCCCACACTGAACACTGACACCTGTACTGGGCCCACACTGAACACTGACACCTGTACTGGGCTCTCACTGAACACTGGACACTGTTACTGGCCCCACACTGAACACGACACCTGTACTGGGCCCACCCTGAACTACACCTGTACGGGCCCACACTGAACACTGACTACCTGTACTGGGCTCTCGGGGCTGGAACACTGACACCTGGTACTGGGCCACACTGATACCTGAACTGAGGGCTCACACTGAACACTGACACCTTACTGGGCCCACACTGACAACGACACCTGTACTGGGCCCACACTGAACACTGACACCTGTACTGGGGCTCTCGGGGGGGGCTGAACACTGACACCTGTACTGGGCTCACACTGAACACTGACACCTGTACTGGGCCCACACTGAACACTGACACCTGTACCGGGCTCTCACTGAACACTGACACCTGTACTGGGCTCTCACTGAACACTGACACCTGTACTGGGCTCTCACTGAACACTGACACCTGTACTGGGCTCTCACTGAACACTGACACCTGTACTGGGCCCACACTGAACACTGACACCTGTACTGGGCTCTCGGGGGCTGAACACTGACACCTGTACTGGGCCCACACTGAACACTGACACCTGTACTGGGCCCACACTGAACACTGACACCTGTACTGGGCCCACACTGAACACTGACACCTGTACTGGGCCCACACTGAACACTGACACCTGTACTGGGCCCACACTGAACACTGACACCTGTACTGGGCCCACACTGAACACTGACACCTGTACTGGGCCCACACTGAACACTGACACCTGTACTGGGCCCACACTGAACACTGACACCTGTACTGGGCCCACACTGAACACTGACACCTGTACTGGGCCCACACTGAACACTGACACCTGTACTGGGCCCACACTGAACACTGACACCTGTACTGGGCTCTCGGGGGCTGAACACTGACACCTGTACTGGGCCCACACTGAACACTGACACCTGTACTGGGCTCACACTGAACACTGACACCTGTACTGGGCTCACACTGAACACTGACACCTGTACTGGGCCCACACTGAACACTGACACCTGTACCGGGCTCACACTGAACACTGACACCTGTACTGGGCTCTCACTGAACACTGACACCTGTACTGGGCCCACACTGAACACTGACACCTGTACCGGGCTCACACTGAACACTGACACCTGTACTGGGCCCACACTGAACACTGACACCTGTACCGGGCTCACACTGAACACTGACACCTGTGCTGGGCCCACACTGAACACTGACACCTGTACTGGGCCCACACTGAACACTGACACCTGTACCGGGCTCACACTGAACACTGACACCTGTACTGGGCCCACACTGAACACTGACACCTGTACTGGGCCCACACTGAACACTGACACCTGTACTGGGCCCACACTGAACACTGACACCTGTACTGGGCCCACACTGAACACTGACACCTGTACTGGGCCCACACTGAACACTGACACCTGTACTGGGCTCTCACTGAACACTGACACCTGTACTGGGCTCTCGGGGGCTGAACACCGACACCTGTACTGGGCTCACACTGAACACTGACACCTGTACTGGGCTCACACTGAACACTGACACCTGTACTGGGCCCACACTGAACACTGACACCTGTACCGGGCTCACACTGAACACTGACACCTGTACTGGGCTCTCGGGGGCTGAACACCGACACCTGTACTGGGCTCACACTGAACACTGACACCTTTTTGTAGCGACATATTCAACTGAAAGGAAGCTATATAAGGATCTCATCCTTGTTTTCGAATCCCTCCTTTGCCTTGCCCCTCCCTATCTCTGTAATCTACTCTAGACCATGTGAGATATCTGCGCTCCTCCAATTCTCATCTCTTGCGCATTCCCGAATTTAATCGCTCCACCATTGGCGGCCGTGCCTTCAGCTTCCTTGGCCATAAGCTTGGGAATTCCCTCCCTAAACCTCTCCACCTCTCTACCTCTCTTTCATCCTTTAAAAAGATCCTTTAAACATACCTCATTGACTCAGCTTTTGGTTACTTGTCCTAATATCTCCTTATAAGGCTCGGAGACCATTTTTGTTGATTACGCTTCTGAAAAGCACCTTGGGATATTTTATTACGTTGAAGGCGCTATATAAATGCAAGTTATTGTTGTTGAAAGCAAGCTATGGGCCTAGGTTGAGACAGGTGACCATGTCCCTTTGTAGGTTTCCTCACAGCTCTGTTACAGAACCACGCCCGGAAACATGGGGTATCCGTGGATTCCATCAACTTTGAATTCCGCGTGCAGCTATCCAGTAACGAAAGAGAGGACCCAGGCACCGCCAAACACAAATCCAATATATGGGCACAGGCATTCAAGGTGAGTGCTTGCTATTTCTGCTACATCACGATAGGGGGAAGGGTTAGAGAGCAGAGCACGACGGTGATGATCAGGGGGAGTGTACTGGGCAGGGTCCTGATGGGGATAGAGTGGGAGAATACCCAGGGTGATGATCAGTGGGTGTGTACTGGGCAGGGTGTGGATGGGGATAGAGTGGGAGAATACCCAGGGTGATGATCGGGGGGAGTGTACTGGGCAGGGTCCTGATGGGGATAGAGTGGGAGAATACCCAGGGTGATGATCGGGGGGAGTGTACTGGGCAGGGTGTGGATGGGGATAGAGTGGGAGAATACCCAGGGTGATGATCGGGGGGAGTGTACTGGGCAGGGTGTGGATGGGGATAGAGTGGGAGAATACCCAGGGTGATCGGGGGGAGTGTACTGGGCAGGGTCCTGATGGGGATAGAGTGGGAGAATACCCAGGGTGATCGGGGGGAGTGTACTGGGCAGGGTGTGGATGGGGATAGAGTGGGAGAATACCCAGGGTGATCGGGGGGAGTGTACTGGGCAGGGTGTGGATGGGGATAGAGTGGGAGAATACCCAGGGTGATGATCGGGGGAGTGTACTGGGCAGGGTCCTGATGGGTGAGGAGCAGTGTTGCAGCACCATCTGATTCCCTTCCAATGTTGGTTTACTCACAGCGCCCTGCCCCTCCTGAAGTCGGAGCTCTCCTGTTTGGTTTTTACTTGGAGGGTGCTTGTTGGGATCCCATCAGGCAGGCACTGAAGGATTCCAGTGTGGGCCAGAGATACTGCAGAATGCCCGAGATTCACTTCCTACCTGTCCAGGTGGGTGCCACATTGATTTATACAAGTGTTTCGTATTTGGTTCAGTATTCCTATTGATAGAGTAAAAACAGAAAATGCTGGAGATACTCAGCAGGTTCGGCAGCATCTGTGGAGAGAGAAACAGAGTCCAGGGATTTGTCAGCTTTTAGTCCCTTTAGTTTCTCATGTACTTTTCTCTACTGATCTTAATTACTTTAGGTTCTTCACTCTCATTAGCCCCTTGGTTCCCCACTATTTTTGGTATGTTTTTTGTTTCTTCTACTGTGAAGACAGATACAAAATATTTGTTTAAAATCGCTGTCATTTCCTTATTCCCCATTATAATTTCTCCCCTCTCAGCCTCTAAAGGACCAATGCTTACTTTTGCTACTCTCTTCCTTTTTACATACTTGTAGAAGCCCTTGCAATCTGATTTTATACTTGTTAGTTTACTCTCATATTCTATTTTCTCCCTTTTTATCAATTTTTTTGGTCATCCTTTGCTGGTTTCTAAAGCTCTCCGAATCCTCAGGCTTATTACTATTCTTTGCAACATTATAATCATTTTCTTTTAATCTAATACTATCCTTAACTTCTTTAGTTAGCCATGGATGGATCACTTTCCCGTGGAGTTATTATTCTCAATGGAATGTATATTAATTGAGAATTTTGGAATATTTCTTTAAATGTTTGCCACTGCTTATCTACCGTCATACCTTTTAATCTAATTTCCCAATCTAGCTTCGCCAACTCGCCCCTCATACCTCTGTAATTGGCTTTATTTAAGTTTAAGACTCTAGTTAAGTATTTCACTCTCAAACTCAATGTGAAATTCTATCTTTTATGATCACTCTTCCCCAGAGGATCCTTTACTATGAGATTACTAATTAACCCGGTTTCATTACACAATCCAAGATCTAAAATAGCCTGTTCCCTGGGTGGTTCCATCATGTATTGTTCTAGGAAACTGTCTCGAATACATTCCATGAACCTGTCCTCCAGACTGCCTGACTCCAGGCAGTCCATGATAGGTACCTTCAGGACAGTCTAGTTGATGCTTGAAAGCACTGTTAGTTAGTGATGTTTGAAAGCACTGTTAGTGATGTTTGAAAGCACTGTTAGTTAGTGATGTTTTGAAAGCACTGTTACTTAGTGATGTTTGAAAGCACTGTGTTAGTGATGTTTTGAAAGCACTGTGTTAGTTAGTGATGTTTTGAAAGCACTGTTAGTTAGTGATGTTTGAAAGCACTGTGTTAGTGATATTTGAAAGCACTGTTAGTGATGTTTGAAAGCACTGTTAGTTAGTGATGTTTGAAAGCACTGTGTTAGTGATGTTTGAAAGCACTGTGTTAGTTAGTGATGTTTGAAAGCACTGTGTTAGTGATGTTTGAAAGCACTGTGTTAATGATGTTTTGAAAGCACTGTGTTAGTGATGTTTGAAAGCACTGTGTTAGTGATGTTTGAAAGCACTGTGTTAGTTAGTGATGTTTGAAAGCACTGTGTTAGTGATGTTTGAAAGCACTGTTAGTTAGTGATGTTTGAAAGCACTGTGTTAGTGATGTTTGAAAGCACTGTGTTAGTGATGTTTGAAAGCACTGTTAGTTAGTGATGTTTGAAAGCACTGTGTTAGTTAGTGCTGTTTGAAAGCACTGTGTTAGTTAGTGATGTTTTGAAAGCACTGTGTTAGTGATGTTTGAAAGCACTGTGTTAGTGATGTTTGAAAGCACTGTTAGTTAGTGATGTTTGAAAGCACTGTGTTAGTGATGTTTGAAAGCACTGTTAGTGATGTTTGAAAGCACTGTGTTAGTTAGTGGTGTTTTGAAAGCACTGTGTTAGTGATGTTTGAAAGCACTGTGTTAGATAGTGATGTTTTGAAAGCACTGTGTTAGTTAGTGATGTTTTGAAAGCACAGTGTTAGTGATGTTTGAAAGCACTGTGTTAGTGATGTTTGAAAGCACTGTGTTAGTTAGTGATGTTTGAAAGCACTGTGTTAGTTAGTGATGTTTGAAAGCACTGTTAGTTAGTGATGTTTGAAAGCACTGTGTTAGTTAGTGATGTTTGAAAGCACTGTGTTAGTTAGTGGTGTTTTGAAAGCACTGTGTTAGTGATGTTTGAAAGCACTGTGTTAGATAGTGATGTTTTGAAAGCACTGTGTTAGTTAGTGATGTTTTGAAAGCACAGTGTTAGTGATGTTTGAAAGCACTGTGTTAGTGATGTTTGAAAGCACTGTGTTAGTTAGTGATGTTTGAAAGCACTGTTAGTTAGTGATGTTTGAAAGCACTGTGTTAGTTAGTGATGTTTGAAAGCACTGTGTTAGTGATGTTTGAAAGCACTGTGTTAGTTAGTGATGTTTGAAAGCACTGTTAGTTAGTGATGTTTTGAAAGCAGTGTTAGTGATGTTTGAAAGCACTGTGTTAGTGATGTTTGAAAGCACTGTTAGTGATGTTTGAAAGCACTGTGTTAGTGATGTTTGAAAGCACTGTGTTAGTGATGTTTGAAAGCACTGTGTTAGTGATGTTTGAAAGCACTGTGTTAGTGATGTTTGAAAGCACTGTGTTAGTTAGTGATGTTTGAAAGCACTGTGTTAGTGATGTTTGAAAGCACTGTGTTAGTGATGTTTGAAGGCACTGTGTTAGTGATGTTTGAAAGCACTGTGTTAGTGATGTTTGAAAGCACTGTGTTAGTTAGTGATGTTTGAAAGCACTGTGTTAGTGATGTTTGAAAGCACTGTGTTAGTGATGTTTGAAAGCACTGTGTTAGTGATGTTTGAAAGCACTGTGTTAGTGATGTTTGAAAGCACTGTTAGTGATGTTTGAAAGCACTGTGTTAGTGATGTTTGAAAGCACTGTGTTAGTGATGTTTGAAAGCACTGTGTTAGTGATGTTTGAAAGCACTGTGTTAGTGATGTTTGAAAGCACTGTTAGTTAGTGATGTTTGAAAGCACTGTGTTAGTGATGTTTGAAAGCACTGTTAGTTAGTGATGTTTGAAAGCACTGTGTTAGTGATGTTTGAAAGCACTGTGTTAGTTAGTGATGTTTGAAAGCACTGTGTTAGTGATGTTTGAAAGCACTGTGTTAGTTAGTGATGTTTGAAAGCACTGTTAGTTAGTGATGTTTTGAATGCACTGTTAGTTAGTGATGTTTGAAAGCACTGTGTTAGTGATGTTTGAAAGCACTGTGTTAGTGATGTTTTGAAAGCACTGTGTTAGTGATGTTTGAAAGCACTGTGTTAGTTAGTGATGTTTGAAAGCACTGTTAGTTAGTGATGTTTTGAATGCACTGTGTTAGTGATGTTTGAAAGCACTGTGTTAGTGATGTTTGAAAGCACTGTGTTAGTTAGTGATGTTTGAAAGCACTGTTAGTTAGTGATGTTTTGAATGCACTGTGTTAGTGATGTTTGAAAGCACTGTGTTAGTTAGTGATGTTTGAAAGCACTGTTAGTTAGTGATGTTTTGAAAGCACTGTGTTAGTGATGTTTGAAAGCACTGTGTTAGTTAGTGATGTTTGAAAGCACTGTTAGTTAGTGATGTTTTGAAAGCACTGTGTTAGTGATGTTTGAAAGCACTGTGTTAGTGATGTTTGAAAGCACTGTGTTAGTGATGTTTGAAAGCACTGTGTTAGTGATGTTTGAAAGCACTGTGTTAGTGATGTTTGATAGCACTGTTAGTTAGTGATGTTTGAAAGCACTGTGCTAGTGATGTTTGAAAGCACTGTGTTAGTTAGTGATGTTTGAAAGCACTGTGCTAGTGATGTTTGAAAGCACTGTGTTAGTTAGTGATGTTTGAAAGCACTGTGCTAGTGATGTTTGAAAGCACTGTGTTAGTTAGTGATGTTTGAAGGCACTGTGTTAGTGATGTTTGAAAGCACTGTGTTAGTGATGTTTGAAAGCACTGTGTTAGTTAGTGATGTTTGAAAGCACTGTGCTAGTGATGTTTGAAAGCACTGTGTTAGTGATGTTTGAAAGCACTGTGCTAGTGATGTTTGAAAGCACTGTGTTAGTGATGTTTGAAAGCACTGTGTTAGTGATGTTTGAAAGCACTGTGTTAGTGATGTTTGAAAGCACTGTGTTAGTGATGTTTGAAAGCACTGTGTTAGTTAGTGATGTTTGAAAGCACTGTTAGTTAGTGATGTTTGAAAGCACTGTGTTAGTGATGTTTGAAGCACTGTGTTAGTTAGTGATGTTTGAAAGCACTGTTAGTTAGTGATGTTTGAAAGCACTGTTAGTTAGTGATGTTTTGAAAGCACTGTTAGTTAGTGATGTTTGAAGGCACTGTGTTAGTGATGTTTGAAAGCACTGTGTTAGTGATGTTTGAAAGCACTGTGTTAGTGATGTTTGAAAGCACTGTGTTAGTGATGTTTGAAAGCACTGTGTTAGTGATGTTTGAAAGCACTGTGTTAGTGATGTTTGAAAGCACTGTGTTAGTTAGTGATGTTTGAAAGCACTGTTAGTTAGTGATGTTTGAAAGCACTGTTAGTTAGTGATGTTTTGAAAGCACTGTGTTAGTGATGTTTGAAAGCACTGTTAGTGATGTTTGAAAGCACTGTTAGTTAGTGATGTTTTGAAAGCACTGTTAGTTAGTGATGTTTGAAGGCACTGTGTTAGTGATGTTTGAATGCACTGTGTTAGTTAGTGATGTTTGAAAGCACTGTTAGTTAGTGATGTTTGAAAGCACTGTTAGTTAGTGATGTTTTGAAAGCACTGTAGTTAGTGATGTTTGAAGGCACTGTGTTAGTTAGTGATGTTTGAAAGCACTGTGTTAGTGATGTTTTGAAAGCACTGTGTTAGTGATGTTTTGAAAGCACTGTGTTAGTGATGTTTGAAAGCACTGTTAGTTAGTGATGTTTGAAAGCACTGTGTTAGTGATGTTTTGAAAGCACTGTGTTAGTGATGTTTGAAAGCACTGTTAGTTAGTGATGTTTGAAAGCACTGTGTTAGTTAGTGATGTTTGAAAGCACTGTGTTAGTGATGTTTGAAAGCACTGTGCTAGTGATGTTTTGAAAGCACTGTGTTAGTTAGTGATGTTTGAAAGCAATATTAGTGATGTTTGAAAGCACAGTGTTAGTGATGTTTGAAAGCACTGTGTTAGTGATGTTTGAATGCACTGTGTTAGTTAGTGATGTTTGAAAGCACTGTTAGTTAGTGATGTTTGAAAGCACTGTTAGTTAGTGATGTTTTGAAAGCACTGTTAGTTAGTGATGTTTGAAAGCACTGTGTTAGTTAGTGATGTTTGAAAGCACTGTGTTAGTGATGTTTGAAAGCACTGTGTTAGTGATGTTTGAAAGCACTGTGTTAGTGATGTTTGGAAGCACTGTGTTAGTGATGTTTGAAAGCACTGTTAGTTAGTGATGTTTTGAAAGCACTGTGTTAGTGATGTTTGAAAGCACTGTGTTAGTTAGTGATGTTTTGAAAGCACTGTTAGTGATGTTTGAAAGCACTGTGTTAGTTAGTGATGTTTGAAAGCACTGTTAGTTAGTGATGTTTGAAAGCACTGTGTTAGTGATGTTTGAAGGCACTGTGTTAGTGATGTTTGAAAGCACTGTGTTAGTGATGTTTGAAAGCACTGTGTTAGTTAGTGATGTTTGAAAGCACTGTGTTAGTGATGTTTGAAAGCACTGTGTTAGTGATGTTTGAAAGCACTGTGTTAGTGATGTTTGAAAGCACTGTGTTAGTGATGTTTGAAAGCACTGTGTTAGTGATGTTTGAAAGCACTGTGTTAGTGATGTTTGAAAGCACTGTGTTAGTGATGTTTGAAAGCACTGTGTTAGTGATGTTTGAAAGCACTGTTAGTTAGTGATGTTTGAAAGCACTGTGTTAGTGATGTTTGAAAGCACTGTTAGTTAGTGATGTTTGAAAGCACTGTGTTAGTGATGTTTGAAAGCACTGTGTTAGTTAGTGATGTTTGAAAGCACTGTGTTAGTGATGTTTGAAAGCACTGTGTTAGTTAGTGATGTTTGAAAGCACTGTTAGTTAGTGATGTTTGAATGCACTGTTAGTTAGTGATGTTTGAAAGCACTGTGTTAGTGATGTTTGAAAGCACTGTGTTAGTGATGTTTTGAAAGCACTGTGTTAGTGATGTTTGAAAGCACTGTGTTAGTTAGTGATGTTTGAAAGCACTGTTAGTTAGTGATGTTTTGAATGCACTGTGTTAGTGATGTTTGAAAGCACTGTGTTAGTGATGTTTGAAAGCACTGTGTTGTTAGTGATGTTTGAAAGCACTGTTAGTTAGTGATGTTTTGAATGCACTGTGTTAGTGATGTTTGAAAGCACTGTGTTAGTTAGTGATGTTTGAAAGCACTGTTAGTTAGTGATGTTTTGAAAGCACTGTGTTAGTGATGTTTGAAAGCACTGTGTTAGTTAGTGATGTTTGAAAGCACTGTTAGTTAGTGATGTTTTGAAAGCACTGTGTTAGTGATGTTTGAAAGCACTGTGTTAGTGATGTTTGAAAGCACTGTGTTAGTGATGTTTGAAAGCACTGTGTTAGTGATGTTTGAAAGCACTGTGTTAGTGATGTTTGAAAGCACTGTTAGTTAGTGATGTTTGAAAGCACTGTGCTAGTGATGTTTGAAAGCACTGTGTTAGTTAGTGATGTTTGAAAGCACTGTGCTAGTGATGTTTGAAAGCACTGTGTTAGTTAGTGATGTTTGAAAGCACTGTGCTAGTGATGTTTGAAAGCACTGTGTTAGTTAGTGATGTTTGAAGGCACTGTGTTAGTGATGTTTGAAAGCACTGTGTTAGTGATGTTTGAAAGCACTGTGTTAGTTAGTGATGTTTGAAAGCACTGTGCTAGTGATGTTTGAAAGCACTGTGTTAGTGATGTTTGAAAGCACTGTGCTAGTGATGTTTGAAAGCACTGTGTTAGTGATGTTTGAAAGCACTGTGTTAGTGATGTTTGAAAGCACTGTGTTAGTGATGTTTGAAAGCACTGTGTTAGTGATGTTTGAAAGCACTGTGTTAGTTAGTGATGTTTGAAAGCACTGTTAGTTAGTGATGTTTGAAAGCACTGTGTTAGTGATGTTTGAAGGCACTGTGTTAGTTAGTGATGTTTGAAAGCACTGTTAGTTAGTGATGTTTGAAAGCACTGTTAGTTAGTGATGTTTTGAAAGCACTGTTAGTTAGTGATGTTTGAAGGCACTGTGTTAGTGATGTTTGAAAGCACTGTGTTAGTGATGTTTGAAAGCACTGTGTTAGTGATGTTTGAAAGCACTGTGTTAGTGATGTTTGAAAGCACTGTGTTAGTGATGTTTGAAAGCACTGTGTTAGTGATGTTTGAAAGCACTGTGTTAGTTAGTGATGTTTGAAAGCACTGTTAGTTAGTGATGTTTGAAAGCACTGTTAGTTAGTGATGTTTTGAAAGCACTGTGTTAGTGATGTTTGAAAGCACTGTTAGTGATGTTTGAAAGCACTGTTAGTTAGTGATGTTTTGAAAGCACTGTTAGTTAGTGATGTTTGAAGGCACTGTGTTAGTGATGTTTGAATGCACTGTGTTAGTTAGTGATGTTTGAAAGCACTGTTAGTTAGTGATGTTTGAAAGCACTGTTAGTTAGTGATGTTTTGAAAGCACTGTTAGTTAGTGATGTTTGAAGGCACTGTGTTAGTTAGTGATGTTTGAAAGCACTGTGTTAGTGATGTTTTGAAAGCACTGTGTTAGTGATGTTTGAAAGCACTGTGTTAGTGATGTTTGAAAGCACTGTTAGTTAGTGATGTTTGAAAGCACTGTGTTAGTGATGTTTTGAAAGCACTGTGTTAGTGATGTTTGAAAGCACTGTTAGTTAGTGATGTTTGAAAGCACTGTGTTAGTTAGTGATGTTTGAAAGCACTGTGTTAGTGATGTTTGAAAGCACTGTGCTAGTGATGTTTTGAAAGCACTGTGTTAGTTAGTGATGTTTGAAAGCAATATTAGTGATGTTTGAAAGCACAGTGTTAGTGATGTTTGAAAGCACTGTGTTAGTGATGTTTGAATGCACTGTGTTAGTTAGTGATGTTTGAAAGCACTGTTAGTTAGTGATGTTTGAAAGCACTGTTAGTTAGTGATGTTTTGAAAGCACTGTTAGTTAGTGATGTTTGAAAGCACTGTGTTAGTTAGTGATGTTTGAAAGCACTGTGTTAGTGATGTTTGAAAGCACTGTGTTAGTGATGTTTGAAAGCACTGTGTTAGTGATGTTTGAAAGCACTGTGTTAGTGATGTTTGAAAGCACTGTTAGTTAGTGATGTTTTGAAAGCACTGTGTTAGTGATGTTTTGAAAGCACTGTGTTAGTTAGTGATGTTTTGAAAGCACTGTTAGTGATGTTTGAAAGCACTGTGTTAGTTAGTGATGTTTGAAAGCACTGTTAGTTAGTGATGTTTGAAAGCACTGTGTTAGTTAGTGATGTTTGAAAGCACTGTGTTAGTGATGTTTGAAAGCACTGTGTTAGTGCTGTTTGAAAGCACTGTGTTAGTGATGTTTGAAAGCACTGTTAGTTAGTGATGTTTGAAGGCACTGTTAGTTAGTGATGTTTTGAAAGCACTGTTGGTGATGTTTGAAAGCACTGTGTTAGTGATGTTTGAAAGCACTGTGTTAGCTAGTGAAGACTGCAGGTGTGGTGTTAAAAAAACACCTTTTCTTATTTCAGATTGGCAGTGAAAGAGGATCACATGAGCCGGCGGAGGAAACACGGGCAGTGGACACATACTACGAGTGTCCCCTGTACAGAACGTCCCGTCGAGCCGGGACCCTCTCGTCCACCGGTCACTCCACCAACTTTGTAATAGCGGTCAATCTGCCCACCCTCCTGCCCGCCAATCACTGGGTGACCCGTGGGGTGGCACTGCTCTGCCAGCTGGATGACTGACCTCTCCTTCCTTCTTTCAAAAGCAGCTCCTTGCCTCCCTCAGACTTCCCTTCTTCCTACGTGCCCAGAAATTTAGAATCGTAGCTTAACTTCCAGTTTTCAAGTCCCATTTTAGCAATCTCAATCCGCCCGGAATTCCAATAATCCATTCCCATTAACTCCCATTTTAGCAATCTCAATCCGCCCGGAATTCCAATAATCCATTCCCATTAACTCCCATTTTACCAATCTCAATCCCCCTGGAATTCCAATAATCCACTCCCATTGACTCCCATTTTACCAATCTCAATCCGCCCGGAATTCCAATAATCCATTCCTATTCACTCCCAATTTACCAATCTAAATCTTCCCAGGAATTCCAATAATCCACTCCCATTGACTCCCATTTTACCAATCTCAATCCCCCTGGAATTCCAATAATCCACTCCCATTGACTCCCATTTTACCAATCTCAATCCGCCCGGAATTCCAATAATCCACTCCCATTTTACCCATCTCAATCCACCCGGAATTCCAATAATTCACTCCCATTGACTCCCATTTTACCAATCTCAATCCCCCCGGAATTCCAATAATCCACTCCCATTGACTCCCATTTTACCCATCTCAATCTGCCCGGAATTCCAATAATCCACTCCCATTGACTCCCATTTTACCCATCTCAATCTGCCCGGAATTCCAATAATCCATTCCCATTAACTCCCATTTTACCCATTTCAATCCCCCCGGAATTCCAATAATCCACTCCCATTGACTCCCATTTTATCAATCTCAATCCCCTCGGAATTCCAATAATCCATTCCCATTGACTCCCATTTTACCAATCTCAACCCTCCCGGAATTCCAATAATATATTCCCATTGACTCCCATTTTACCAATCTCAATCCCCCCGGAATTCCAGTAATCCACTCCCATCGGCTCCTATTTTACCCATCTCAATCTGCCCGGAATTCCAATAATCCATTCCCATTTACTCCCATTTTACCAATCTCAATCCCCTCGGAATTCCAATAATACATTCCCATTGACTCCCATTTTACCAATCTCAATCCCCTCGGAATTCCAATAATCGACTCCCATTTTACCCATCTCAATCCACCTGGAATTCCAATAATCCACTCCCATTGACTCCCATTTTACCCATCTCAATCTGCCCGGAATTCCAATAATCCATTCCCATTAACTCCCATTTTACCCATTTCAATGCCCCCGGAATTCCAATAATCCACTCCCATTGACTCCCATTTTACCAATCTCAATCCCCTCGGAATTCCAATAATCCATTCCCATTGACTCCCATTTTACGCATCTCAATCCACCCGGAATTCCAATAATATATTCCCATTGACTCCCATTTTACCCATCTCAATCCACCCGGAATTCCAATAATATATTCCCATGGAATCCCATTTTACCCATCTCAATCCACCCGGAATTCCAATAATTCACTCCCATTGACTCCCATTTTACCAATCTCAATCCCCCCGGAATTCCAATAATCCACTCCCATCGGCTCCCATTTTACCCATCTCAATCCGCCCGGAATTCCAATAATCCACTCCCATCGGCTCCCATTTTACCCATCTCAATCTGCCCGGAATTCCAATAATCCATTCCCATTAACTCCCATTTTACCCATTTCAATCCCCCCGGAATTCCAATAATCCACTCCCATTGACTCCCATTTTATCAATCTCAATCCCCTCGGAATTCCAATAATCCATTCCCATTGACTCCCATTTTACCAATCTCAACCCTCCCGGAATTCCAATAATATATTCCCATTGACTCCCATTTTACCAATCTCAATCCCCCCGGAATTCCAGTAATCCACTCCCATCGGCTCCTATTTTACCCATCTCAATCTGCCCGGAATTCCAATAATCCATTCCCATTTACTCCCATTTTACCAATCTCAATCCCCTCGGAATTCCAATAATCCATTCCCATTGACTCCCATTTTATCAATCTCAATCCCCTCGGAATTCCAATAATACATTCCCATTGACTCCCATTTTACCAATCTCAATCCCCTCGGAATTCCAATAATCGACTCCCATTTTACCCATCTCAATCCACCCGGAATTCCAATAATCCACTCCCATCGGCTCCCATTTTACCCATCTCAATCCACCCGGAATTCCAATAATCCACTCCCATTGACTCCCATTTTACCCATCTCAATCTGCCCGGAATTCCAATAATCCACTCCCATCGGCTCCCATTTTACCCATCTCAATCTGCCCGGAATTCCAATAATCCATTCCCATTAACTCCCATTTTACCCATTTCAATCCCCCCGGAATTCCAATAATCCACTCCCATTGACTCCCATTTTACCAATCTCAATGCCCCCGGAATTCCAATAATCCACTCCCATTGACTCCCATTTTACCAATCTCAATCCCCTCGGAATTCCAATAATCCATTCCCATTGACTCCCATTTTACGCATCTCAATCCACCCGGAATTCCAATAATATATTCCCATTGACTCCCATTTTACCCATCTCAATCCACCCGGAATTCCAATAATATATTCCCATGGAATCCCATTTTACCCATCTCAATCCACCCGGAATTCCAATAATATATTCCCATTGACTCCCATTTTACCAATCTCAATTCCCATGGAAGTCCAGTAATCCATTCCCATTAACTCCCATTTTACCCATCTCAATCCCCCCGGAATTCCAATAATCCACTCCCATTGACTCCCATTTTACCAATCTCAATGCCCCCGGAATTCCAATAATCCATTCCCATTGACTCCCATTTTACCAATCTCAACCCTCCCGGAATTCCAATAATATATTCCCATTGACTCCCATTTTACCAATCTCAATCCCCCCGGAATTCCAATAATCCATTCCCATTGACTCCCATTTTACCAATCTCAATGCCCCCGGAATTCCAATAATCCATTCCCATGAACCCCCATTTTACCAATCTCAACCCTCCCGGAATTCCAATAATCCATTCCCATTGACTCCCATTTTACCAATCTCAACCCTCCCGGAATACCAATAATATATTCCCATTGACTCCCAATTTACCAATCTCAATGCCCCCGGAATTCCAATAATCCATTCCCATTAACTCCCACTTTACCAATCTCAATTCCCCCAGAATTCCAATAATCCATTCCCATTGACTCCCATTTTACCAATCTCAATCCCCCCGGAATTCCATAAATCCACTCCCATTGACTCCCACTGTCAGGAGGGCGGGTCTGCAATGGATATTCCTGGCCACGAATACTGGCAGTGTGGGGCGGAAACCTAGCTGTTCGGCAGCAGGTGGGGAAGCTGAGATGGGATTGTCCCCTGTAATGTACCCGAAGATGGATTTATGTGTCTGGGAGGTCCACATGGGCAGCAGCTGTGTGTCCTGCTTCCCTCACGGGTTGCTCCACACCTACCATATCTGAGGAGTTTCGTTGTTGGGTTGCTTTAACAGATGTGAACATATCTCTGAAGTTTGGGCAGCACTTGGTTTAATTAAAAAAATATGGTTTGAATTTTGAGCGCCTGCTGGAACTTCTCCACCTTGAGGAAGAACAGATCACCTCTCTCCGAGAGGCCGGGCCACCCATGTCTCCTCAGGCCTCCAGGTATTCGAGGCATAGTAAACAGTGAGCAGGATAGTAGCAAACTTGAGGAGGACATAGACAGACTGGTGAAATGGGCAGACACATGGCAAATGCAGTTTAATGCGGATAAATGTAAAGTGATGCACTTTGGGAGGAACAACTTGGAGAGGCAGTATACTCTAGCTGGTACTATTTTGAGGGGGTACAAGAGCAGAGGGACCTGGGGGTACATATTCACAAATCCTTGAAGGAGGCAGGGCAAGTTGAGAAGCTAGTTAAGAAAACATGGGGGAGAAATTCAGTATCGCCCCGTTTGGGGCGCAATTATCGGCCGGGCGCAAAGTTTAGCACCTGGCGCTAATTATCGCCTCCGTCTGCAAACTTGGCTTCTATCGCCCCTGGAGGTGATTGGAGCGCTAAATCAGGCGCTACACACCTCTCAAGGCGCTAACGCCAAGGAGCGAGGCGCTACCTCAGAGCGCTGGCAAAGCTCATGTGATGTCAGTCAGCAATGGAACACAGACACACTGGCACCGGCCAGTTCTTAAAGGGGAGGGTCGATCTTGCTCTCCATCCAAAACCTGCTCATTGCAGCCTTGAATCTCGGCCTGGAGAGACCTGTACATTAAATCTGCTGGAAAGAACAATGGAGAGGCCCAGGGAAAGAGCTCAGAGTGCAGCCCCCACAGTCTCTTCTAAATCGATGCAAGGAAGATCAAATAAAAATGAACCTGCTAAGTGCTGCTCAGTACCCAAAACTCAACACAGCGTTGAATATCTCCAGAAGTCTCTCTCTCTCACTCAGAATGCGTGGTGCAAAAATGTCGCCGACAAAAAAAGGCAGGAAGCGGTCGCCTTTAAATAGCGCTCCCCCAGTCCCTTCCCAACTGCAAAACGTTCCCCTCAACCTGTCGTTGCTAGCGGCAGGCGGAAAGGCAGGGGGCGCCACTCAATATCCGGTCCGGGGCGTTGCACGCTCGACTGACGTCACGATCTGTGGGCGCAGGAGATCGTGGCGGTAGTGTTTAGCGCCGCCGCAAAATGTCTGGTCAATTTCGCAAGCGGTGCAACCATCGCCGCGCCCGGGCGCTAGTTGCTTTGCGCCCCATTAGCGCCCTCTTAAGGTGCTAACGGGAGGCGCAAACCAACCGAATTTTTCCCCCCATATGTCATACTTGGCTTTCTAAATAGGGGCATTAAATACAAAAGCAAAGAAGTGATGCTAAACCTTCACAAATCTCGGGTTCGGCCTCAGCTGGAATATTGTGGACAATTCTGGGCACCACACTTCAGGAAGGATGTCAAGGCCTTAGAGAGGGTACAGAGGAGGTTTATCAGGATGATACCAGGGATGAGGGACGTCAGTTATGTGAAGAGATTGAAGAGGATGGGATTGTTCTCCTTAGAGCCGAGATTAAGCGGAGACCTAATAGAGGTATTCAAAATTATGAGGGTTTTGATAGTGCAAATAGGGAGAAACTCTTTCCTCTTGCAAGTGGGTCAGTAACCAGAGGTCATAGATTTAATATAATTGGCAAAATAACTAGAGGGGAAATTAGGAAAACAAGGTTCACACAGAGGGTTGTTAAGATCTGGAACGCACTACCTGAAAGGGTGGTGGAATCAGATTCCATCGGAACTTTCAAAGGGCAATTGGACATGTGCTTGAAGAGGACTAATTTGCATGGCTACGGGGAAAAGCTGAAGAGTGGGACTAATTGGATAGCTCTTTCAAAGAGCCGGCACAGGCATGACGGGCTGAATGGCCTCCTACTGTGCTGTAAAATTCTATGATTCTATGTTGAGCAGCCCCACTGACACAGTCTCCAAGGAGATGTGATAGGAGGCAATGTCCTCGTTGCTGGGCTCAGCTGTCATGACGAGCACGCCCTTGGATTTCTTTGCCCTCCAGTATCTGATGATGAACTTGGAGATCACAGACTGTAAGAAACATAGAAACATAGAAGATAGGAGCAGGAGTAGGCCATACGGCCCCTCGAGCCTGCTCCGCCATTCGATGCGATTATGGCTGATCATCCAAATTCAGTACCCTGTACCTGCTTTCTCCCCATATCCCTTGATCCCTTTAGCCTTAAGAAATATATCTAACTCCTTCTTGAATATATTTAATGAATTGGCCTCAACTGCCTTCTGTGGTAGAGAATTCCACAGGTTCACCACTCTCTGGGTGAAGAAATTCCTCCTCATCTCAGTCCTAAATGGATTACCCCTTATCCTTAGACTGTGACCCCTGGTTCTGGACTCCTCCGCCATCGGGAACATCCTTCCTGCATCTAGTCTGTCTAGTCCTGTTAGAATTTTATAAGTTTCAATGAGATCCCCTCTCATTCTTCTAAACTCTAGCGAATATAAGCCTAATCGACCCAATCTCTCCTCATACGTCATTCCTGCCATCCCAGGTATCAGTCTGGTAAATCTTCGCTGCACTCTCTCCATGGCAAGAACATCCTTCCTCAGATAAGGCGACCAAAACTGCACACAATACTCAAGGTGTGGTCTCACCAAGGCCCTGTACAACTGCAGCAAGACATCCTTTCTCCTGTACTCGAATCCTCTCGCTATGAAGGCCAACATACCATTTGCCTTCTTAACCGCCTGCTGCACCTGCATGCTTACCTTCAGCGACTGGTGCACAAGGACACCCAGGTCTCGTTGCACTTCCCCTTTTCCCAATCTATTGCCGTTCAGATAATAATCTGTCTTCCTGTTTTTGCTACCAAAGTGGATAACCTCGCATTTATCCACATTATACTGCATCTGCCCAATCACCCAACCTGTCCAAATCATACTGGAGTTTCTCTGCATCCTCCTCACAGCACACACGCCCACCCAGCTTTGTGTCGTCTGCAAAGATCGGCTGGAGCTGGCCTAGATTTTCGTGCTTCAGCTGAGCTGGGTGCACATTGTACGCCCTATCTCTGGTCAGGACGGACCAGAACTCCCTGACCGACTGGTTCAACTGAGCCCCCAAGAAGTCCGCTAGGTTCTCCATGACTAGCAGCCCGGGGAGCCAGGTGCGCCTCTATCCTGTCCTCCAGTTGTCTCGGCTGAAGGACCACCACCAGTGATGAGGTGTGAGACCCTGACCCCAATGCCAGGAGCCACTCCAACAGGCCGTGCCGCAAGGATCCCGCCTCCGCACCCCGGGAACTCTCCAGGTCCTGGAGCAGCCAGAACGCCACCTCGACCTGGGCAGTCTCCATCTCCCACACCACCCGCCTGTGGACTGCCTCTAGCTACCTGGTGTGGATAAGTTCCAGTGGTCCGGGGATTCCGGGTATCCCCCAGGTTTCAGGAGATCAGCGCCTGCTCCATCTCCTTCCTCTAGAGCTTCCCGTCCCGCGGCCTCCCGGATCCATCAGTCTCACTCCCTTTGTGGTTCTGAAAACAAGGGAATGCCATGAATACAGAAAGACATCCATTTACTGAGCGCCTTTCACAACCGTAGGACGTGCCAAAGCCAATGAAGTACTTTTTGAAGTGTAGTCACTGTTGTAATGTAGGAAATGCGGCAGCCAATTTGTGCACAGCAAGATCCCACAAACAGCATTGAGATATATGGCCAGATAATGTTTTTTAGTGATGTTGATTGAGGGATAAATATTGGCCTGGAAACCGGGGAGAACTCCCCTGCTCTTCTTCGAAACAGTGCCATAGGACCTTTTACGTCCACCTGAGAGGGCAGACGGGGCCTCGGTTTAACATCTTATCCGAAAGACTGCACCTCCGATAGTGCAGCACTCCCTCAGTACTGACCCTCCTACAGTACAGCACTCCCTCAGTACTGTCCCTCCGACAGTGCAGCACTCCCTCAGTATGCCCCGACAGTGCAGCGCTCCCTCAGTACTGCCCCTCAGACAGTGCAGCACTCCCTCAGTACTGCCCCGACAGTGCAGCGCTCCCTCAGTACTGCCCCTCCGACAGTGCAGCGCTCCCTCAGTACTGCCCCTCCGACAGTGCGGCGTTCCCTCAGTACGGCCCCTCCGACAGTGCAGCGCTCCCTCAGTACTGCCCCTCCGACAGTGCAGCACACCCTCAGTACTGCCCCTCAGACAGTGCAGCACTCCCTCAGTACTGCCCCGACAGTGCAGCGCTCCCTCAGTACTGCCCCTCCGACAGTGCAGCGCTCCCTCAGTACTGCCCCTCCGACAGTGCAGCGCTCCCTCAGTACTGCCCCTCAGACAGTGCAGCACTCCCTCAGTACTGCCCCTCCGACAGTGCAGCGCTCCCTCAGTACTGCCCCTCCGACAGTGCGGCGCTCCCTCAGTACGGCCCCTCCGACAGTGCAGCGCTCCCTCAGTACTGCCCCTCCGACAGTGCAGCACTCCCTCAGTACTGCCCCTCTGACAGTGCAGTACTCCCTCAGTACTGACCCCCCGACAGTGCAGCGTTCCCTCAGTACTGCCCCTCCGACAGTGCAGCGCTCCCTCAGTACTGCCCCTCCCACAGTGCAGCGCTCCCTCAGTACTGCCCCTCCCACAGTGCAGCACTCCCTCAGTACTGCCCCTCCGACAGTGCAGCGCTCCCTCAGGACTGCACCGGGAGTGTGGGCCTAGATTGGTGGGACTCAGTGAGTTGCTATCCGCCTGGCGCACCTTGTTTTGTGGAATGCACAGCACGGTGACTGCATCACGGCCGCAGGCCAATTCTCAGACAGATAGAGCTGAGGGAGACCATTCCGCGTTTTATAGAACATCCGTCCAGACAAATACCTGCAGCCAATCGCATCAGCTCACTGACACTAAAAGAGTCCAGGGTTTTCGCATCCAATACCCTTTGCAATCAGCCATCCAAAATACACGCATTTATACAGCGCCTTAAACGTAGCGGAAAAGATCCCCAAGCACTGAACAGCGCAATCAGACAAATAGGGAGATATCAGGAGGGGTTTTCTGAAGCACGGTCAAGCAAATGGGTTTTAAGGAGGGTCTTCAAGGAAGAAAGTGAGGCAGAGAGGTTTAGGGAGTGAATTCCAGAGCTTAGGGCCTCAGTAGCTGAAGGCACGGCCACCAATGGTGGAGCGATGAAAATCAGGGATGCTCAAGAGGCCAGAATTGGAGGAGCGCAGACATCTCGGGGGGTTGTAGGAGATTACAGAGATAGGGAGGGGCGAGGCCTTGGAGGGAATTGAAAACAAGGATAAGAATTTTTAAATCAAGGCAATGCCGGACTGGGAGCCAATGTAGGTCAGCGAGCGCAGGGGTGATGTGTGAACGGGACTGGGTGCGAGTTAGGACACGAGCAGCCGAGGTTTGGATGAGCTAAGGTTTACACAGGGTGGCAGATGGGAGGCCGGCCAGAGGGGTCAGAGAGAGAGAGAGAGACTGACAGGAGGGGCTGGGGTCAGAGAGAGAGAGAGAGAGAGACTGACAGGAGGGGCTGGGGTCAGAGAGAGAGAGAGAGACTGACAGGAGGGGCTGGGGTCAGAGAGAGAGAGAGAGAGACTGACAGGAGGGGCTGGGGTCAGAGAGAGAGAGAGACTAACAGGAGGGGCTGGGGTCAGAGAGAGAGAGAGAGAGACTGACAGGAGGGGCTGGGGTCAGAGAGAGAGAGAGACTGACAGGAGGGGCTGGGTCAGAGAGAGAGAGAGAGAGACTGACAGGAGGGGTTGGGGTCAGAGAGAGAGAGAGACTGACAGGAGGGGCTGGGGTCAGAGAGAGAGAGAGAGACTGACAGGAGGGGCTGGGGTCAGAGAGAGAGAGAGACTGACAGGAGGGGCTGGGGTCAGAGATAGAGAGAGAGACTGACAGGAGGGGCTGGGGTCAGAGAGAGAGAGAGACTGACAATAGGGGCTGGGGTCAGAGAGAGAGAGACTGACAGGAGGGCTGGGGTCAGAGAGAGAGAGAGACTGACAGGAGCGGCTGGGGTCAGAGAGAGAGAGAGAGAGACTGACAGGAGCGGCTGGGGTCAGCGAGAGAGAGAGAGAGAGAGACTGACAGGAGGGGCTGGGGTCAGAGAGCGAGAGAGAGACTGACAGGAGGGGCTGGGGTCAGAGCGAGAGAGAGACTGACAGGAGGGGCTGGGGTCAGAGAGAGAGAGAGACTGACAGGAGGGGCTGGGGTCAGAGAGAGAGAGAGAGAGAGACTGACAGGAGGGGCTGGGGTCAGAGAGAGAGAGAGAGAGAGAGAGAGACTGACAGGAGGGGCTGGGGTCAGAGAGAGAGAGAGAGAGACTGACAGGAGGGGCTGGGGTCAGAGAGCGAGAGAGAGACTGACAGGAGGGGCTGGGGTCAGAGCGAGAGAGAGACTGACAGGAGGGGCTGGGGTCAGAGAGAGAGAGAGACTGACAGGAGGGGCTGGGGTCAGAGAGAGAGAGAGACTGACAGGAGGGGCTGGGGTCAGAGAGAGAGAGACTGACAGGAGGGGCTGGGGTCAGAGAGAGAGAGACTGACAGGAGGGGCTGGGGTCAGAGAGAGAGAGAGACTGACAGGAGGGGCTGGGGTCAGAGAGAGAGAGAGACTGACAGGAGGGGCTGGGGTCAGAGAGCGAGAGAGAGACTGACAGGAGGGGCTGGGGTCAGAGAGAGAGAGAGACTGACAGGAGGGGCTGGGGTCAGAGAGAGAGAGAGAGACTGACAGGAGGGGCTGGGGTCAGAGAGAGAGAGAGAGACTGACAGGAGGGGCTGGGGTCAGAGAGAGAGAGAGAGAGACTGACAGGAGGGGCTGGGGTCACAGAGAGAGAGAGAGAGAGAGAGACTGACAGGAGGGGCTGGGGTCAGAGAGAGAGCGAGAGAGAGACTGACAGGAGGGGCTGGGGTCAGAGAGAGAGAGACTGACAGGAGGGGCTGGGGTCAGAGAGAGAGAGAGAGAGAGACTGACAGGAGGGGCTGGGTCAGAGAGAGAGAGAGAGAGACTGACAGGAGGGGCTGGGGTCAGAGAGAGAGAGAGAGAGACTGACAGGAGGGGCTGGGGTCAGAGAGAGAGAGAGAGAGACTGACAGGAGGGGCTGGGGTCAGAGAGAGAGAGACTGACAGGAGGGGCTGGGGTCAGAGAGAGAGAGAGAGAGACTGACAGGAGGGGCTGGGGTCAGAGAGAGAGAGACTGACAGGAGGGGCTGGGGTCAGAGAGAGAGAGACTGACAGGAGGGGCTGGGGTCAGAGAGAGAGAGAGAGAGAGAGAGACTGACAGGAGGGGCTGGGGTCAGAGAGAGAGAGAGAGAGACTGACAGGAGGGGCTGGGGTCAGAGAGAGAGAGAGAGAGACTGACAGGAGGGGCTGGGGTCAGAGAGAGAGAGAGAGACTGACAGGAGGGGCTGGGGTCAGAGAGAGAGAGAGAGACTGACAGGAGGGGCTGGGGTCAGAGAGAGAGAGAGACTGACAGGAGGGGCTGGGGTCAGAGAGAGAGAGAGAGACTGACAGGAGGGGCTGGGGTCAGAGAGAGAGAGACTGACAGGAGGGGCTGGGGTCAGAGAGAGAGAGACTGACAGGAGGGGCTGGGGTCAGAGAGAGAGAGAGACTGACAGGAGGGGCTGGGGTCAGAGAGAGAGAGAGAGACTGACAGGAGGGGCTGGGGTCAGAGAGAGAGAGACTGACAGGAGGGGCTGGGGTCAGAGAGAGAGAGACTGACAGGAGGGGCTGGGGTCAGAGAGAGAGAGAGACTGACAGGAGGGGTTGAGGCAGAGAGAGAGAGAGAGAGAATGACAGGAGGGGCTGGGGTCAGAGAGAGAGAGAGAGAGACTGACAGGAGGGGCTGGGGTCAGAGAGAGAGAGAGACTGACAGGAGGGGCTGAGGCAGAGAGAGAGAGAGACTGACAGGAGGGGCTGGGGTCAGAGAGAGAGAGAGAGAGACTGACAGGAGGGGCTGGGGTCAGAAAGAGAGAGAGACTGACAGGAGGGGCTGGGGTCAGAAAGAGAGAGAGAGAGACTGACAGGAGGGGTTGGGGTCAGAGAGAGAGAGAGAGACTGACAGGAGGGGCTGGGGTCAGAGAGAGAGAGACTGACAGGAGGGGCTGGGGTCAGAGAGAGAGAGAGACTGACAGGAGGGGCTGGGGTCAGAGAGAGAGAGACTGACAGGAGGGGCTGGGGTCAGAGAGAGAGAGAGAGACTGACAGGAGGGGCTGGGGTCAGAGAGAGAGAGAGAGACTGACAGGAGGGGCTGGGGTCAGAGAGAGAGAGACTGACAGGAGGGGCTGGGGTCAGAGAGAGAGAGAGACTGACAGGAGGGGCTGGGGTCAGAGAGAGAGAGAGAGAGAGACTGACAGGAGGGGCTGGGGTCAGAGAGAGAGAGAGAGAGACTGACAGGAGGGGCTGGGGTCAGAGAGAGAGAGAGAGACTGACAGGAGGGGCTGGGGTCAGAAAGAGAGAGAGAGACTGACAGGAGGGGTTGGGGTCAGAGAGAGAGAGACTGACAGGAGGGGCTGGGGTCAGAGAGAGAGAGAGAGACTGACAGGAGGGGTTGGGGTCAGAGAGAGAGAGAGACTGACAGGAGGGGCTGGGGTCAGAGAGAGAGAGAGAGAGACTGACAGGAGGGGCTGGGGTCAGAGTGAGAGAGAGAGACTGACAGGAGGGGCTGGGGTCAGAGAGAGAGAGAGAGACTGACAGGAGGGGCTGGGGTCAGAGAGAGAGAGAGAGACTGACAGGAGGGGCTGGGGTCAGAGTGAGAGAGAGAGAGACTGACAGGAGGGGCTGGGGTCAGAGAGAGAGAGAGAGAGAGACTGACAGGAGTGGCTGGGGTCAGAGAGAGAGAGAGACTGACAGGAGTGGCTGGGGTCAGAGAGAGAGAGAGACTGACAGGAGGGGCTGGGGTCAGAGAGAGAGAGAGAGAGACTGACAGGAGGGGCTGGGGTCAGAGAGAGAGAGAGAGACTGACAGGAGGGGCTGGGGTCAGAGAGAGTTCATCTCAGGGTCACATACGACACCAAGGTTGCGAACAGTCTGGTTCAGCCTCAGACAGTTGCCAGGGAGAGGAATGGAGTCGGTGGCTAGGTAACGGAGTTGGTGGCTGGGACCGAAGACAATGGCTTCTGTCTTCCCAATATTTAATTGGAGAAAATTTCTGCTCATCCAGTACTGGATGTCGGACAAGCAGTCTGACAATTTAGAGACCGTGGAGGGGTTGAGAGAAGTGTTGGTGAGGTAGAGCTGGGTGTGGTCAGCGTACATGTGGAAACTGACGCTGTGTGAAGAAGTTTTCGGATGATGTCGCCAAGGGGCAGCATTTCGATGAAAAATAGGAGGGGCCAAGAATGGATGCTTGGGGGACACCAGAGGTAACGGTGCAGGAGCAGGAAGAGAAACCATTGCAGGTGATTCTCTGGCTACGATTAGATAGATCAGAATGGAAGCAGCGAGACAAAAGACAATTATGCAAAACAGGAATGTGTAAGGAGCTGGCCATAGCTGTTACGAGTGTGCGGGCCGTGTCTGTGTGCTGTGGCTCCTGGAGTCAGCGGTCCTTTAGAGCCAGGAACACAAAGCATTTATCACAACAAGCACGGGGGTTGAGCAGTTGTATTTTTGGAGATTTCATCACGCACAAACGGCCTGATACATCACGTTTTCAGCTATCTGAATATAGGCCTGGCTTCGCTACATTTCAATTTACATTCTCTAAGTCACCTGTACAAGTCGGACAGGTTGCACCTGAACCGGAATGGGACCAACATCCTTGCGGGGAGGTTTGCTAGTACTGTTGGGGGGGGGTTTAAACTAACTTGGCAGGGGGATGGGATACCGAGTGGAGCTATAGTAGGGGGTGATGCACAGCCAAATATAGAGGAAAAAACAAGTCAGCCTGGAAGGCAGAGCAAATATGTAACGGCACAAGGGAATATGGCAAGGCTGGATGGCATTTATTTTACTGCAAGGAGTCTTGCAAGTAAGGCAAATGAATTGAAGGTGTTGCTGAACACATGGGAGTATGATATTGTTGCTATCACAGAGACATGGTTGAGGGAGGGGCAGGACTGGCAGCTCAATATTCCGGGGTATAGAATCTTCAGGCGAGACAGAGGGGGGTGTAAAAGAGGAGGGGGTGTCGCAATATTAATCAAGGAGTCAATTACTGCTGTAAGGAGAGATGATATCTTAGCAGGTTCCTCTAATGAGGCCATATGGGTAGAACTTGAAAACAAAAAGGGGGCAAGCACTTTGCTGGGTGTGTACTATAGGCCCCCAAACAGTCAGGGGGAGATAGAGGAACAGATATGTAGGCAAATCTCAGAGAAGTGTAGAAATAATAGGGTAATAATAGTAGGGGATTTCAACTTCCCCAATACTATAGCTCCACTATGAGGAGAGATTGGGTCGATTGGGCTTGTATTCACTAGAGTTTAGAAGAATGAGAGGGGATCTCATTGAAAGTTATAAAATTCTAACAGGACTAGACAGACTAGATGCAGGAAGGATGTTCCCGATGGTGGGGGAGTCCAGAACCAGGGGTCATAATCTAAGGATAAGGGGTAAGCCATTTAGGACTGAGATGAGGAGGAATTTCTTCACCCAGAGAGTGGTGAACCTGTGGAATTCTCTACCACAGAAGGCAGTTGAGGCCAATTCATTAAATATATTCAAGAAGGAGTTAGATATATTTCTTAAGGCTAAAGGGATCAAGGGATATGGGGAGAAAGCAGGGACAGGGTACTGAATTTGGATGATCAGCCATGATCTCATTAAATGGCGGAACAGGCTCGAGGGGCCGAATGGCCTACTCCTGCTCCTATCTTCTATGTTTCTATTAACTGGGATAGTCAGAGTGTGAAAGGCTTAGAGGGTGCGGAATTCTTAAAGTGCATCCAGGAGAGCTTTTTGAGCCAGCATGTAGAAAGTCCTACAAGAGAGGGGGCGGTACTGGACCTAATTCTAGGGAATGTAGCCGGGCAAGTGGTAGAAGTGTCAGTAGGAGAGCATTTTGGTGACAGTGACCATAATTCGGTGAGATTTAAGATAGTCATGGAAAAGGACAAAGTTGGACCGGAAATAAAGGTTCTAAATTGGGGGAAGGCTGATTTTAATATGATAAGGCAGCATCTGGCCAAAGTGGACTGGGATCAGCTACTTGTAGGAAAATCCACATCAGAGCAGTGGGAGTCTTTCAGAAAGGAAATAGAGAGAGTACAACGCCAACATGTTCCCATAAAGGTCAAGGGTGGGACCAACAAGCCCAGGGAACCCTGGATGTCAAGGGATATACAAGAATGGATTAGGAAAAAAAGGGAGGCTTTTGGCAGATACAAAGAACTAAAAACAGTGGAAGCCCTAGAGGAGTATAGAAAGTGCAGGGGGGTACTTAAAAAAGAAATTAGGAGAGCGAAGAGGGGGCATGAAAAAACACTGGGGGGCAAAATAAAGGAAAATCCCAAGGTGTTTTATAAGTATATTAAGGGCAAGAGGATAACCAGGGAAAGAGTAGGGCCCATTAGGGACCAAAGTGGCAATCTGTGTGTAGAGCCGAAAGATGTAGGTGAGGTTTTAAATGAATATTTTGCATCTGTGTTCACTATGGAGAAGGACGATGTAGGCATAGAAATCAGGCAAGGGGATTGTGATATACTTGAACAAATTAGTATTGAGAAGGAGGAGGTACTAGCGGTTTTAGCGGGCTTAAAAATGGATAAATCCCCAGGCCCAGACGAGATGTATCCCAGGCTGCTGTGTGAGGCAAGGGAGGAGATTGCAGGGGCTCTCTGACACAAATTTTCAGAACCTCTCTGGCCACAAGGGAGGTGCCAGAGGACTGGAGAACAGCTAACATAGTACCATTATTCAAGAAGGGTAGTAGAGATAAACCAGGGAATTACAGGCCAGTGAGCCTAACATCAGTGGTAGGAAAATTAGTGGAAAAAATTTTGAGGGACAGAATTAGTCTCCACTTGGAGAGGCAAGGATTAATCAAGGATAGTCAGCGTGGCTTTGTCAGGGGGAGATCATGTCTGACCAATTTGATTGAATTTTTTGAGGGGGTGACTAGATGTGTGGATGAGGGTAGTGCAGTTGATGTCGTCTACATGGACTTCAGTAAGGCTTTTGACAAAGTCCCGCATGGGAGACTGGTCAAGAAGGTAAGAGCCCATGGGATCCAGGGCAATTTGGCACATTGGATCCAAAATTGGCTTAGTGGCAGGAGGCAGAGGGTGATGGTCGAAGGTTGTTTTTGTGACTGGAAGCCTGTGTCCAGTGGTGTACTGCAGAGATCGGTGCTGGGTCCTTTGCTGTTTGTAGTGTACATTAATGATTTAGATATGAATGTAGGAGGTATGATCAGTAAGTTTGCAGATGACACGAAAATTGGTGGAGTGGTAAATAGCAAGGAGGGAAGCCTCAGGCTACAGGACAATATAGACGGGTTGGTTAGATGGGCATAACAGTGGCAAATGGAATTTAACCCTGAAAAGTGTGAGGTGATGCATTTTGGGAGGACTAACAAGGCAGGGGAATACACTATGAATGGTAGGACCCTAGGATGGACAGAGGATCAGAGGGACCTTGGTGTGCATGTACATAGATCCCTGAAGGCAACAGGACAGGTAGATAAGGTGGTTAAAAAGGCATATGGGATACTTGCCTTCATTAGCCGAGGCATAGACTATAAGAGCAGGGAGGTTATGATGGAGCTGTACAAAACGCTAGTTAGGCCACAGCTGGAATACTGTGTGCAGTTCTGGTCGCCACACTATAGGAAGGATGTGATTGCATTAGAGAGGGTGCAGAGGAGATTCACCAGGATGTTACCTGGGCTGGAGCGCTTCAGCTATGAAGAGAGACTGGACAGGCTGGGGTTGTTTTCCTTAGAGCAGAGAAGGCTGAGGGGGGACCTGATTGAGGTGTACAAAATTATGAGGGGCATAGATAGGGTAGATAGAAAGGAAATAACAACAGAAAACGCTGGAAAAACTCAGCAGGCCAGGCAGCATCCGTGGAGAGAGAAAGAGAGTTAACGTTTCAGGTCGATGACCTTTCGTCAGAACTGTGAAGAGCCGGAAATCAAATAGATTTAAGGCCAGAGTAAAGCTGGGAAAAGGGGGAGGGGATAAAAGAACAAAGGGGGAGATGAAGAGACATTAGACATTAAGAGATATGCAAGGCTAGAGGTGGTGTTAATGTGACAGATTAAGGCTGAAAGAAGTGTGAAATCCACTGGCAGAATGAAGGACAGCTGCCAGCTTCTAGGAGGAAAAAAAAAGGTGGGGGGGGAGGGGGGGCAAATAAAAGGGTGGAAAAAATAAAATATAAATGTGATTGGAGCTGAGGTTATGATCTAAAATTGTTGAACTCGATATTGAGTCCAGAGGGCTGTAGCGTGCCTAAACGAAAGATGAGGTGCTGTTCCTCGAGCTTACGCTGCGCTTCCGTGGAACAGTGTAATAGGCCGAGGACGGTGAGGTCAGAGTGGGAGTGAAGCGGTGAATGAAAGTGACAGGCCACCGGGAGCTCGGGGTCCCCCTTACGGACTGAACGGAGGTGTTCCGCAAAGCGGTCACCCAATCTGCGTTTGGTCTCCCCAATGTAGAGGAGACCACATTGTGAGCAGCGAATACAGTATACTAAATTGCAGGAAGTACAAGTAAATCGCTGTTTCACCTGGAAGGGGTGTTTGGGGCCCTGGACAGTGGGAAGAGGGGAGGTGTAAGGGCATGTGTTGCATCTCCTGCGCGTGCACGGGAAGGTGCCGGGCGAAGGGGAAGGGGTGCTGGGGGTGGTAGAGGAGTGGACTAGGGTGTCGCGGAGGGAGCGGTCCCTGCGGAATGCTGAAAGGGGAGGTGAGGGGAAGATCTGTTTGGTGGTGGGATCACGCTGGAGGTGGCGGAAATGGCGGAGGATGATCCGTTGAATGTGGAGGCTGGTGGGGTGAAAGGTGAGGACAAGGGGAACCCTATCGTGGTTCCGGGAGGGAGGGGCAGGGGTGAGGGCAGAAGTGCGGGAGATAGAACGGACACGGTCGAGGGCCGTGTCGACCACGGTAGAGGGGAATCCTCGGTTGAGGAAAAAGGAAGACATGTCGGAAGCACTGGTATGGAAGGTGGCATCATCAGAGCAGATGCGGCGGAGACGGAGAAACTGGGAGAATGGAATAGAGTCCTTACAGGAGGCGGGGTGGGAGGAAGTGTAGTCCAGGTAGCTGTGGGAGTCAGTGGGCTTGTAGTGAATGTTAGTCAATAACCTATCCCCAGAAATGGAGATGGAGAAGTCGAGGAAGGGAAGGGAAGAGTCGGAGATGGACCATGTGAAGGTGAGGGAAGGATGGAAATTGGAAGCATAGTGAATGAAATGTTCTAGTTCAGGGCGAGAGCAGGAGACGGCACCGATACAGCTATCGTAGATAGAAAGGAACTTTTTCCCTTAGTAGAGGGGTCAATAACCAGGGGGCATAGTTTCAAGGTAAGGGGCAGGAGGTTTAGAGGGGATTTGAGGAAAAACTTTTTCACCCAGAGGGTGGTTGGAATCTGGAACTCACTGCCTGAAAGGGTGGTAGAGGCAGGAACCCTCACAACATTCAAGAAGCATTTAGATGAGCACTTGAAACGTCATAGAATACAAGGCTACGGGCCAAGTGCTGGAAAATGGGATTAGAATAGACAGGGCTTGATGGCCGGCGCGGACACGATGGGCCGAAGGGCCTCTTTCTGTGCTGTATGACTCTATGGGGGAAAAATTCAGTTGGTTGCGCCTCCCGTTAGCGCCTTAAGAGGGCGCTAATGGGGCGCAAAGCATCCAGCGCCCAGGCGCGGCGAAGTTTGCGCCGCTCGTGAAATTAACTAAACATTTTGCGGCGGCGCTAAACACTACCGCCACGATCTCCTGCGCCGGCAGATCGTGACGTCAGTCGAGTGCGCAACGCCCCGGTATCGCCCCGGAGCGGATATTGAGTGGCGCCCCCTGCCTTACCGCCTGACGCTAGCAACGACAGGTTGAGGGGAGCGTTCTGCAGTCATGAAGGGAAAGGAGGAGCGCTATTTAAAGGTGACCGCTTCCTGTCTTTTATTGTTGGTGCCATTTTTGAACTACGCATTCTGAGAGAGAGAGAGAGAGACTTCTGGAGAGATTCAACGTTGTGTGAAGGAGTTTTGGGTACTGAGCAGCACTTTGCAGGTTCATTTTGATTTGCCATTCCTTGTATCGATTTAGAAGAGTCTGTGGGGGCTGCAATCTGAGCTCTTTGCCTGGTACTCTCCATTGTTCTTTCCAGCAGATTTGATGTGCAGGGCTCTCCAGGCCGAGATTCAAGGCTGCAATTAGCAGGATGTGGATGGAAAGCAAGATTAACCATCCCCTTTAAGAACTGGCCCGTGCCATTGTGTGTGTGTTCCATTGCTGACTGACATTACATGAGCTTCGCCAGCGCTCTGAGGTAGCGCCTCGCTCCTCGGCCTTTGCGCCTTAAGACAGATGTGTAGCGCCTGATTTAGCGCTGCAATCACCTCCAGGGGCGATAAAAGTCAAGTTTGCAGTCGGAGGCGATAATTAGCGCCAGGCGCTAATCTTTGCGCCCGGCCGATAATTGCGGCCCAAACGGGGCGATACTGAATTTTTCCCCCTATGACTCTATGAGATGTCTTCCTGAGTTAAAACAAACCACATCCTACAAGTCGCGCTGAGGGACTGGGTTGAGTCGGGGGTCAGACACTGACCTTTCACGCTCTACGACTTGGGGTCAAACCCAGCCTCAGACGGTGGGGATGAAGGGCTCATCTTTGATGCGTTGGAGCAGTAGGTCAGGAACTTGGTTCTGATCCTGAACAAGCCATAGGATGTAGGCCGGCTGAGGCCTACTCTGCACATCCCACACCCAGTTCCCACAGCACAGGCCCCGGGTATAATCCAGGGCCCGCTTGGTCAGGACCACAAGACAATGTCTGTTTCCCTGCAAAGAATCCGCAGGCACTGAGGAACGAGGAGCCGAGGGTCGGGATTCCCTGTCGGGAGAGCCTCCTGCTCGTTCTAGGTACGTGAAAACATTCTGCTACCTCAAATAATCAACCAATAGGATATCTTTCTTTCTAAAAACTACAAGGAGAGTATGGTAATTATGTCACAAATGATGTCATTCAAAGCCCTTACATTATAAACAATATGCAAACTAACTCATTGAGCAGCTGATACCTCAGCACTGAAGTGTAGGTAGCTGCATTAATGGAGGCCCTGCTTCAGTCGAGGCCAGGCCCCCATACCTGCTCAGGTGGATGTTGAAGATCCCAGGGGCCACTGTTGGAAGACAGCAGGAGAGTTCTCTGCCCTTGTGTCCTGGGCCAACATTCCTCCCTCAGCCAGAAATAAAACAAACTATCGAAGGTCACCTGTTTCACTGCTGTTTATGGGATCTTGCCATGCCCACAATGGCTACCAGGTCTCCCTATCTTTTCAAGACCCTTCCCTGAGCGATGTAGCGAGGCACCGCATCAATGCAAGGCCTTCTGCAGTTGACTTGCTGGAGGAGGTTTGCGATGTCGCGCTGCAGGAAGCCGAGCCTGGCCTCCCACCACAGCCCCGCCGCGGGTTCAAAGGTGGCCGCTGGGGCTCAGGATGTTCTGCACATACACGGGCTGCATGGAGCCAACTGCTGCAGGAGAGGGTCAGACGCAACAACAACAACAACTTGCATTTATACAGCGCCTTTAACGTAGTGAAACGTCCCAAGACGCTTCACAGGAGCGTCATCAGACAAAATGTGACACCGCGTCACATCAGGAGATATAAAGACAGGTGACCAAAAGCTTGCTCAAAGAGGTCGGTTTTAAGGAGCATCTTAAAGGAGGAGAGAGAGGTCGAGAGGTTTAGGGAGGGAATTCCAGAGCTCAGGGCCTCGGCAGCTGAAGGCACGGCCACCAATGGTGGAGCGATGGAAATTGGGGATGCTCAAGAGGGCAGAATTGGAGGAGCGCAGAGATCTCGGGGGGTTGTAGGGCAGGAGGAGATTACAGAGATAGGGAGGGGCGAGGAGGCCATGGAGGGATTTGAAAACAAGGATGAGAATTTTGAAATCGAGGCGTTGCTTAACCGGGAGCCAATGTAGGTCAGAGAGCACAGGGGGTGATGGGCGAACGGGACTCGGTGCGAGTTAGGACACGGGGCAGCAGAGTTTTGGATGACCTCAAGTTTACGTAGGGTGGAATGTGGGAGGCCAGCCAGGAGTGCGTTGGAAGAGTCAAGTCTAGAGGTAACAAAGGCATGGATGAGCTTAGGCAAGGGTGGCGACAGGCGATGTCATGGAGGTGGAAGCAGGCGGTCTTGGTGAAGGAGAGGACATGAAAGAAACAACTTACATTTATTTCTCACCCTTTTGAACCTCAGGACGTCCCAAAGAGCTTCACAACCAATGAAGTGATTTTGAAGTCATAGAATCAGAGAAAGTTACAGCACGGAAGGAGGCCATTTCGGCCCATCGTGTCCGTGCCGGCCAACAAAGAGCTATCCAGCCTAATCCCACTTCCCAGCTCTAGGTCCGTAGCCCTGCAGGTTAGAGCATCCCAAGTTCACATCCAAGTACTTTTTAAATGTGGTTAGGGTTCCTGCCTCTACCACCCTTTCAGGCAGTGAGTTCCAGACCCCACCCACCCTCTGGGTGAAGAAATTTCCCCTCAAATCCCCTCTAAACCTTCCCCCAATTACTTTAAATCTGTGCCCCTGTAAGGTTTCCAAAATTTGCAGATCCCCAAAAACCTAAGGCAAAAGGACTTTGGAACTACCTCAGAGTGATAAAAATGCGTTTGGGGCTAACTTAAGGAATTTAAGACCAAAAACCAAGTTTTGCCATTTTAAAAGATGTCTGGGCCTGTAAAGGGACAAGGAGGTGGGTTCGACCTGTGTAAAAGCAGTTTGGTTATTGCAGTTAATTACACTGTCTGGGGAACCGGGATGACCTCACTCAAGCCCCAGCAGACATTAACATTTGAACAATAGACCCTGGGAGAAGACAGTCCCACCCAAAATAACAGGCCCCATCAAACCGATTACAGGGCCCATCAGAAAACATGCATAATACAAATCACTCAGGACCATTCTATAGAAAAGACTGAGTCCAGCCTAGAAACCCAAAACACGAAACCAATCACCAGTGATCAGCCAAGGAGATCGACAGGATGCAAACCATCCCAAAACCCATCTGACACTTACAGAGCAGTTACTGGTAACAGGCCCGCCAAAATCAGACAATGAACTGAGTAGATTTGGCGGGTAGATAAGGCCATGTTCAATGGGTGAGATTGAAGGCCTGTTAAAAAACCAGTTAACGTGCTAGCAAGTCGTTACCGATTTATGAGCCCGCCAAAAACCAGACAATGAACTGAGTAGATTTGGCGGGTAGATAAGGCCACTTCAATTTAGTGTAATTGAAGGCCCGTTAAGCAGTTCAAGGTCAGTCAGTCACAGTCGGTGGTCATCAGAAGAAGAAGAAACCAGGAAGAAGACAAGCCGAGCTGGAAGCGAGTCGGCATCGCTCACCACTCAGACACACCTGAGTCCAGCCCGTGAAGATACCACCTCGACGGACCTCCAACAACGGTCCCAACACAGTCACCCGGAGCAACAAGCCAAGAAGACATCGACGGCTCCACAAGGTCGACCAACACACTAGACAAGGCCTAAAGCCATCGCGGAAACCAAAGGCCTCACGAAACCAACAACCGCACATTACCACCAACTGACCGGGTAATAGCAGGCCACCGCGACCAACAAAGACCAACTCAAGGAAAGAAAACCCGAAGAACCGCAAAGTTTCCACACTACAAACTACTCCTGACTTACCCCTGGGTAAGATTTCTACCAAAAGACTCTAAACCCTACTCCTAACCAAAGGAAATTGGGTACTCACCTGATAGATCCAAAACGCACCCTACCGCATCAGCGGACTCGCGAAGACTGACCAGAGATGCAGGTGAAGTCCTCTACCGCGTACGGGGTACAGGCAGACACTAACCGCCATAAACAGCGAACCCCAAAACCGCGATTTAGCCCAACTGTCAAAGATTGGTGAGCATTATCCCTGGTCATTCAAAACCTAACTTAGCTAGTAAAGTGGGGTTGGGAGGGGTGAAGTATTGTTCTACTGTCATTTCCCTCGCTTGTACCGAAGTGTTTCCCACCTTTAGAGTGTTAAGAGTGTTGTCATTTGTGTTTTACTTTCTTGAATAAAGATTGAAGTTCTTTCATCAAACTCAGTTGTCTGCTGCACCTTTTATCACAACCCCCAAATAAGTCCAAGGTCTAGAACCAAGGGAGTGGGAGCGATTCGAACTGCTCAGAAGTCAGAGGTAAAGCTGACACAAACCACCTGGTTTTTGACCCCTCTGCTAAGGGAAATAGGTCCTTTCTATCCACTTTATCTAGGCCCCTCATAATTTTATACACCTCAATAAGGTCTCCCCTCAGCCTCCTCTGTTCCAAGGAAAACAGACCCAGCCTATCCAGTCTTTCCTCATAGCTAGGATTCTCTACTCCCGGCAACATCCTTGTAAATCTCCTCTCTACCCTCTCTAGTGCAATCACATCTTTCCTGTAATGTGGTGACCAGAACTGCACGCAGTACTCTAGCTGAGGGCTAACTAGTGTTTTATACAGTTGAAGCATAACCCCCCTGCTCTTGTATTCTATGCCACGGCTAATAAAGGCAAGCATTCCGTATGCCTTCTTAACCACCTTATCTACTTGGCCTGCTACCTTCAAGGATCTGTGGACATGCACTCCAAGGTCCCTTTGTTCCTCTACACTACTCAGTGTCCTACCATTTAATGTGTATTCCCTTTCCTTGTTAGCCCTCCCCAAATGCCTTACCTCACACTTCTCCGGATTGAATTCCATTTGCCACTGTTCTGCCCACCTGACCAATTTATTGATATCTTCCTGCAGTCTACAGCTTCCTTCTTCAGTATCAACCACACAGCCGATTTTAGTATCATCTGCAAACTTCTTAATCATACCCCCTATATTCAAGTCTAGATCATTGATATTTACCACAAAAAGCAAGGGACCGAGTACTGAGCCCTGCAGAACCCCACTGGAAACAGCCTTCTAGTCACAAAAACACCCATCAACCATTACCCTCTGCTTCCTGTCTCCGAGCCAGTTTTGAATCCAACTTGACTCTTTGCCCTGGATCCCATGGGCTTTTAACTTTGTGACCAGTCTGCCATGTGGAACCTTATCAAAAGCCTTGCTAAAATCCATATACACTACATCAAACGATCTACCCTCCTTGTTACCTCCTCAAAAAATTCAATCAAGTTTGTCAGACACGACCTTCCCTTAACAAATCCGTGCTGACTATCCTTGATTAACCCGTGTCTTTCGAAATGAAGATTTATCCTGTCCTTCAGAATTCTTTCCAATAATTTTCCCACCACCGAGGTTAGGCTGACTGGCCTATAATTACTCGGTCTATCCTTTTCTCCCTTTTTAAACAACGGTACCACATTAGCAGTCCTCCAGTCCTCCGGCACCACACCTGAAGCCAGAGAGGATTGAAAAATGATGGTCAGGGCCTCTGCTATTTCCTCTTTTGCTTCGTTTAACAGCCTGGGATACATTTCATCCGGGCCTGGGGATTTATCCACTTTTAAAACTGCTAAACCCCTGAATACTTCCTCTCTCACTGTTTATTTCATCTAATATTTCACACTCCTCCCCCCCCGATAGCAATGTCTGCTTCGCTCCTCTCCTTTGTGAAAACAGATGCAAAGTATTCGTTAAGAACCCTACCGACGTCTTTCCGCCTCCACACACAGATTACCCTCATGATCTCTAATAGGCCCTACCCTTTCTTTAGTTATCCTCTTACTCTTAATATATTTATAAAACATCTTTGGGTTTTCCTTGATTTTACTTGCCAAGAATTTTTCATGCTCTCTCTTTGCTTTCCTAATATCCTTTTTAATTGCACCCCTGCACTTTCTGCACTCCTCTAAAGATTCTGGGGTATTTAGCCCTCAGTATCTGTCATATGCCTCCCTTTTTTTCTTTATCCTACCCTGTATGTCTCTAGACATCCAGGGGGCTCTAGATTTGTTAGTCCCACCTTTTTTCTTTAAGGGCACATATTTGGTCTGAACCCTCCGGATCTCCTCCTTGAATGCCTCCCACTGCTCTGACACTGATTTACCTTCAAGTAGCTGTTTCCAGTCCACTATGGCTAAATCCCCTCTGAGCTTAGCAAAATTTGCTTTTCCCCAATTTAGAATTTTTATTCCTGGTCTATCTTTGTCCTTTTCCATAACTACCTTAAATCTAACAGAATTATGGTCACTAGCACCAAAATGCTCCCCCACTGATACGCCTTCTACCTGCCCAGCTTCATTCCCTAAAACTAAGTCCAGAACCACCCCCTCCCTTGTTGGGCTTGCTACATACTGGCTAAAAAAGTTTTCCTGGATGCATTTTAGGAATTCCGTACCCTCTATACCCTTCACACTAATTTTATCCCAGTTAATATTGGGGTAGTTGAAATCCCCTACTATTACTGCCCTATAGTTTTTGCACTTCTCAGGAATTTGTCTACATATTTGTTCTTCTATCTCCTCCTCACTGGGGGTCTGTAGCACACTCCCAGCAGTGTGATCGCCCCTTTTTTGTTTTTCAGTTCGACCCATATGGCCTCGTTTGATGATCCCTCCAACATATCATCCCTCCTCACAGCTGCAATAGTTTCTTTAATCAATACCGCGACCCCCCCTCCCTTTTTACCTCCCTCTCTATCCCGTCTGAAAATCCTGTAACCAGGAATGTTGAGCTGCCATACCTGCCCCTCTTTCAGCCACATCTCTGTAATAGCTATAATATCATAGTCCCAAGTATCTACCTGGGCCCTCGGCTCATCTGCTTTGTTCGCTATACTCCTTGCATTGAAGTATATACCATTTAGTACAGGCAAACCTCCTTGTTGACTACTATCTAGCCCTTGATTCCTCTGTCCTTCCAATTTACTTTCTACATTTTTGTTTTCCAATTCCAGTTTTTCTTCCCTCCCTATTGACTCTATACTTAGGTTCCCATCCCCCTGCCAAGCTAGTTTAAACCCTCCCCAACAGCACTAGCAAACCCTCCCACAAGGATATTGGTCCCGTTCCCGTTGAGGTGCAACCCATCTGGCTTGTAGAGGTCCCACCTCCCCCAGAAACAGTTCCAATTCCTCAGGAATCTAAAGCCCTCCCTCCTACACCATCTCTCCAGCCACACATTCATCTGCTCTATCTTCCTATTTCGGTACTCACTAGCACGTGGCACTGGTAGAGATTACTACCTTTGAGGTCCTGCTTTTTAACTTCTTTCCTAGCTCCCTCAACTCTGCCTGCAGGACCTCATCCCTCTTCCTACCCATGTCGTTGGTACCGATATGGACCACGACCTCTGGCTGTTCACCCTCCCGCCTCAGAATGTCCTGCAGCTGTTCAGTGACATCCTTGACCCTGGAACCAGGAAGGCAACATACTATCCTGGAGTCACGTCTGTGGCCGCAGAAACGCCTGTCTGCTCCCCTAACTATTGAATCCCCTAACACTATTGCTCTCTCTCTCCTCTTCCCCCCTGCCTGTGCAGCTGAGCCTTCCATGTTGCTGTGGAATTTGCTCTGGCTGCACTCCCCAGAGGAACCATCACCCTCACCAGTACTCAGCACCGAATACTGGTTGGTGAGCAAGATGGGCTCAGGGGACTCCTGCACTGCCTGCCTGGTCCTCCTCTTCTGTCTGGCGGTCACCCATTCCCTCTCTGCCTGCACACTCTTAAGCTGCGGGGTGACCAGCTCCCGAAACGTGCTATCCCCGTAGCTCTCAGCCTCGCGGATGCACAGCAGTGACCGCAGCCGTCGCTCAAGCTCCGTAACCCGGTGCTCGAGCTGCTGTAGCTGGCGACACTTCCCGCGCATGTGGTCGTCCAGACCACAGGTGGTGTCCAGGACTTCCCACATGGCACAGGATGTGCATTCCACGGGTGTGAGCTGCCCGGCCATACCTCGAATTAACAGACTATTTACTAACCTAGCTGGAATAAACTTAAAAACTTTAAGAAAGCCAAGTAAAAACACTTACCAGATTCTCACCAATCAGCTCCCTCTTTTTGAACTTTAGTTTTTAATCCCGGCTCTTAATTTAAACCAATGCCCAAGATAAAGAGAGAAATACTGACCGACCAATCACTTCCCTGCTTTCCTGTGACGTCACTCCTCTTGTTTTTGTTGTCAGGTCCGCGGCCGCTGCTCCTGTGGTCATTGTTGTAATGTGGGAAACACGGCAGCCAATTTACACACAGCAAGCTCCCACAAACAGCAATGTGATAATGATCAGGTAATCCATTTATAGATGTTAGATAAATATTGGCCAGGACAACAAGAGAACGCCCCTGCTATTCATTGAATAGTGCCATGGGATCTATATAGAGGATATACGGGAGTGAGTTACAGGCTGGAATCTAATCGAGGGGTTCGGGGGGTTTATATAGGATAACAGATACCCGGGAGTGAGTTACAGGCTGGAATCTAATCGAGGGGTTCGGGGGGTTAAAATAGAATAACAGATACCCGGGAGTGAGTTACAGGCTGGAATCTCATCGAGGGGTTCGGGGGGTTTATATATAGAATAAAGATACCCGGGAGTGAGTTACAGGCTGGAATCTAATCGAGGGGTTCGGGGGGTTTATATATAGAATAACAGATACTCGGGAGTGAGTTACAGGCCGGAATCTAATCGAGGGGTTCGGGGGGGTTTATATATAGAATAACAGATACCCGGGAGTGAGTTACAGGCTGGAATCTAATTGAGGGGTTCGGGGGGGTTTATATATAGAATAACAGATACCTGGGAGTGAGTTACAGGCTGGAATCTAATCGAGGGGTTCGGGGGGTTTATATATAGAATAACAGATACCCGGGAGTGAGTTACAGGTTGGAATCTAATCGAGGGGTTCGGGGGGTTTATATATAGAATAACAGATACCCAGGAGTGAGTTACATAGAAAAATAGGAGCAGGAGTAGGCCATTCGGCCCTTCGAGCCTGCTCCGCCATTCAATATGATCATGGCTGATCCTCTATCTCAATACCATATTCCCGCTCTCTCCCCATACCCCTTGATGCCTTTTGTGTCTAGAAATCTATCTATCTCCTTCTTAAATATATTCAGTGACTTGGCCTCCACAGCCTTCTGTGGTAGAGAATTCCACAGGTTCACCACCCACAGAGTGAAGAAATTTCTCCTCATCTCAGTCCTAAATGTCCTACCCTGTATCCTGAGACTGTGACAACTCGTCGTAGACCCCCTCCCCCCCAGCCAGGGGAAACATCCTCCCTGCATCCAGTCTGTCTAGCCCTGTCAAAATTTTAGACGTTTCAATGAGATCCCCTCTCATTCTTCTAAACTCTAGTGAATACAGGCCTCGTCGACCCAATCTCTCCTCATACGACAGTCCTGCCATCCCAGGAATCAGTCTGGTGAACCTTCGCTGCACTCCCTCTATGGCAAGTATATCCTTTCTTAGGTAAGGAGACCAAAACTGCACACAGTACTCCAGGTGTGGTCTCACCAAGGCCCTGTATAACTGTAGTAAGACATCCTTGCTCCTGTACTCAAATCCTCTTGCAATGAAGGCCAACATACCATTTCCCTTCCTAACTGCTTGCTGCACCTGCATGTTTGCTTTCAGTGACTGGTGTACAAGGACACCCAGGTCCCTCTGTACATCAACATTTCCAAATCTATCACCATTTAAATAATTCTCTGCCTTTCTGTTTTTCCCACCGAAGTGGATAACTTCACATTTATCCACGTTATACTGCATCTGCCATGTATTTACCCACTCACTCAACTTGTCTAAATCGCCTTGAAGCCTCTTTGCATCCTCCTCACAATTTACAATCCCACCTAGTTTCGTGTCATCAGCAAACTTGGAAATATTACATTTGGTTCCCTCATCCAAATCATTGATATATATTGTAAATAGCTGGGGCCCAAGCACTGATCCCTGCAGTACCCCACTAGTCACCGCCTGCCACCCCGAAAAAGATCCATTTATTCCTGCTCTCTGTTTCCTGTCTGTTAACCAATTTTCAATCCATGCCAGTATATTACCCCCAATCCCATGTGCTTTAATTTTGCACACTAACCTCTTATGTGGGACTTTATCAAAGGCCTTCTGAAAATCCAAATACACCACATCCACTGGTTCTCCCTTATCTATTCTACCAGTTACATCCTCAAAAAACTCCAGTAGGTTTGTCAAACACGATTTCCCTTTCATAAATCCATGTTGACTTTGTCTAATCCCGTTGATATTTTCTAAGTGTCCTGTTATCACATCCTTTATAATAGACTCTAGCATTTTCCCTACTACTGATGTTAGGCTAACCGGTCTGTAGTTCCTTGTTTTCTCTCTCCCTCCTTTTTTAAATAGTGGGGTTACATTTGCCACCCTCCAATCTGCAGGAACTGTTCCATAATCTATAGAATTTTGGAAGATGACAACCAATGCATCCACTATCTCCATGGCTACCTCTTTTAGTACTCTGGGATGCAGATTATCAGGCCCTGGGGATTTATCGGCTTTCAGTCCCATTAATTTCTCCAGCACTATTTTTTTTTACTAATACTAATTTCCTTTAATTCCTCCTTCTCACTAGACCATTGGTTCCTTAGCATTTCTGGGAAGTTATTTGTGTCCTCTTCCGTGAAGACAGAACCAAAGTATTTGTTTCATTGCTCTGCTATTTCCTTGTTACCCATCATAAATTCTCCTGTTTCTGACTGTAAGGGACCTACATTTGTCTTCACTAATCTTTTTCTTTTTACATACTTGTAGAAGCTTTTACAGTCCACTTTTATGTTCCTTGCAAGTTTACTCTCATACTCTATTTTTCCCCTCTTAATCAATCTCTTGGTCCTTTTTTGCTGAACTCTAAACTGCTCCCAATCCTCAGGCTTGCTACTTTTTCTGGCAACTTTATATGACTCCTCTTTGGATCTAATACTATCCTTAATTTCTTTTGTTAGCCATGGTTGGGCCGCTTTTCCTTTTGTGTTTTTGCGCCAGAAGGGAATGTATAACTGTTGCAATTCATGCATTCGTTCCTTAAATGTTAGCCATTGCCTATCCACCATCATGCCTTTTAATGAAGCTCCCCAATCTATCATAGCCAACTCACACCTCATACCTTCGTAGTTTCCTTTGTTTAGATTTAGGACCCTAGCTTCAGATTGGACTACATCACTTTCCATCTTAATGAAGAATTCTAACATGTTATGGTCACTCTTCCCTAAAGGACCCCGCACAACAAGATTATTAATTAACCCCTTCTCATTGCACAATACCCAATCTAGGATAGCCTGTTCCCTAGTTGGCTCCTCAACGTACTGGTCCAAAAAACCATCTCGTACACACTCCAGGAATTCATCCTCCACAGTATTACTGCTAATTTGGTTTGGGCAGTCTATATGTAGATTAAAGTCACCCATGATTACTGTGGTACCCTTGTTACATGCATCTCTGATTTCCTGTTTGATGCCATCTCCTACATTACCACTACTGTTTGGAGGCCTATAGACAACTCCCACCAATGTTTTCTGCCCCTTTGTGTTTCTTAGCTCCACCCAGACTGATTCTACATCTTGATTTTCTGAGCCAATATCCTTTCTCACTATTGCTCTGATTTCATCCTTTACTAACAATGCCACTCCACCTCCTTTTCCTTTTTGCCTGTCCTTCCTAAATATCGCATATCCTTGGATATTCAGCTCCCAGCCTTGGTCACCCTGCAGCCATGTCTCCGTAATCACAATTATATCGTATCTGTTTACTTCAATTTGCGCTGTTAATTTGTCTACCTTATTACGAATGCTTCGTGTATTCAGATACAGTGCCTTTAGATTTGTCTTTTTAACATTTTTAGACATCTTAACATTTTTTTGTACCCTGGCCCTATTTGTCTTATTACCATGTTTTCTTACCCAGACCCTATTTGTTAGTGCACTCTGTTTGTACACTCTGTCCCTTCCTGACACAATCTGGTTATTCTTACCCCAATCACTTTCCTGCACTGCTTCCTTGACTTTTCTCTTTAGCATTCTAGATTTCTCTCCATCGGGACTCTCCCCCCCCCTCTTATTTAGTTTAAAGCCATATCTACCTCCCTAGTTAATCGATTCTGTAAGGGGTCACGGTACTGGTGCGAGGTGAGGCCTTCGTTGCCTATACTATTGCTTGCTCTGGTCTCCGGCCAGACTTTTGCAATAAGCACCTGTGAGTGGTTCGACCCACTCGCCCTTACGGTTCTGACACCTGGACTTAGATGCAAGGAGCAGTAATGCAGAGAAAAACTCAAATAGACCCGGTTGAATAGCACAAAATGAATATCTTTATTGCATGGCGTCTAAAATCATGAAATACATGTCATAGGCGCAGATCAAAGAGAGTACAAGTATACACACGTTCATAAAACTTGGTCTATGGAAATGGGGAACACACGACACATCGTAAAAGGGGGAACACATTATACATTAACCTTAGAAAACCACCCTCCCTTAATATACCTAAACTACGTCTGGATTTGTAGGATCGTAAAACATGCTCACCACTTGGCTCACTTCGGAAATTTAAAGTGAGGCACCCAGCTCGTTTCGCTGCAGCGCCTGACTGTCACGTGTTTGGAAGGGTTTCTGCACCCCACTTGTTTACTCTCGCTGCCGCGAAGGGTAAGCCAGATTCCCTGATGTCATGAAGTGGTCGATGGATTCAGACCGGATCGTGCAGTAGTCCATAGAATTCAAAGAAAAACGGTTCATGTAGTAGTCTGTAGAATTCAAAGATGGATTCTGTCGTTATATCTTCGGGCGCGGTCGGGGTTTTCTGACCGTGGCGGCACGTGGAATTTCTTCTCGTCTTTCTTCTCGTCTTTCTTCTCGTCACTCGGGCCTCGCTGATGGGTCCGGACACCGTTTACCGACGATCGGGATGGTGTACCCTGCTGCCTGCCGTGTCGAGGTGGCTCGTTCTGAGGTTCCGTTTCTGGCCGACACGGACCACGAACAACGAACTCGAACTTGACCTCCACCCAACACTCGAATAACCGACCAGCACAGCACCGCCGAAGGAACCAGCGCAAGAGCAGAGAGCGATGGACATTTGTCCTCTATAGTTATACTGCCTTGTCGGCCTTATCTCCCGCTCAAATCTAAACGTTTATTCTTTGTGTGATTTTGGCGCCCAAAACTCCCAGCATGGGGTGATTATCTTCTTAACGGGTTTCGGTAACACCTGAAACTGGCCAACTATCCGTTAATACCTTCTCCATTGTTGAGCCAGCCAGGATGTGTATGAATCGTCTCCTCGACTGGTTTTGGGGCCCCCCGAATACTGGCTTAATCACCCGCCAATGTCTCTCTCATTGTTGAGCCGGGGTGGGTATTTGTGTATTGATGTGTCTGGATGGGTTCTCGATGGCCCAGTTCAATGATCCTTACTGTGCGTATGAAACGATTCCAGCACTTATGTCATTGCTATTGTCCAGGATGCAAACGGGTTGCATCCTGCCTTTTCAATGTGTACCGAGTATGATCCGATCTCATACTGAATGTATATTCGACGCCATCTTGTCTGCTCACTGTGTCTCTGGAAGCTTCTGCCACGATGCGCGGCGGCCATTTTACAGGCTTCTGTGTCCTTTATTATCAGGACAGCATTTCGTTTAATAAAAATGATCAATTGAATCTGCTTCTCTCATGTTATTTTGAATCGCGATAATTGCGAAACTCTACAGTCCCTCCTGTTGATGCGAATAACTCCGCTTATCGTATCAATTAAATGCTGGTGAGCAAATTATCCCGATTCTCCACATCCAAACACTCCCGGTAATTAAACTATCTATGGCCTCCATGACACATGTAGTCCTCATTTCCCAGAGAAAACACACTGTCTATCTTGGACAATCGTAGGCAGCATTGCCTTTAAACTTACACTGCGTATTCGCCTTCCAGGTGCAAAAGGCCGATGCCTCTCGCACTACCTGTATATGCATGTTTTATTACAAAAGGAAAAACAATTAAACCAACTGTTTTAAAAATACAAAAGTTCCAAACTTAGTCACAAATACTTATAACTACAACAATTACAAAAACACACACGGTAAAATAGAGGGGCGTCATCCTGGCAGTTTACGCGGTACTTTCCTCGTTCACGCGCACGTAACGTTCTCTCCACTCCCCTGTGTTCTCCTGCCTCGTGAGGCGTTTGCCCCTTTTGCAGTGCACGAACAACAGGTACACTACAATTACAACTTGACATACTACCAAAATGTGGGAGGCTATCCTGATCCATGACGGGACCTCAATATTAGTGAACAGATCCCACCACGGTGGGGTTACTATGTCCAATATCTCTGCCCCTATCTCTACAGTTTTCTGTTCCAGGGTGTAAAAATGTTTCTGTGATACCATGACGGCTTTCAAAATCTTGGTGAGGTGTTCAGGGAGAGGGGGAATGATGTACCCGAAATGCGCAACGAATCGCTGCAAGTCTGTGAAATTCTCTTTTACAGTGAGGTGAACGGTAGATGGTTCAGGGATTGGGACAATTCGCTGTTGTGCCACTTGAACTTCAGCCCTGGGTTTAAAACAGAAACTGTTGTCACTCACCGGACACCGGCTGTGCTGTCCATGCTGGTAGTGTTGCGCTGCAGTGGTAACGCAATACGTTCCACCCCCTATGTATGCCACCTGTGGGGGCACATGATCTTGTGTCATTGCTTCCATGGTGCAATTCATGGGCTTCGCGCCAGCCATTCTGAACCCGCATTGTGGTATTAAAAAGGCATTCAAGTGCTGGGGACACAGTATGATGTGTGCTCCCCTGCTACGACAACCCGAGAGGTCGGTACCTGTCATCGTTTGCTCCCAGCGGATGACGTAAGGTGGGACCGCTGCGTAGCGAATGTGGGCTCCCCCCTGAATGACTCCAATGTTCTCCACCCTGTACACCGGGGCGGGCTTTGCTGTGCTGCCCAACACCGGCATCCGTACCACTATACCCATGATAGTGTGATTTGACTGTCCGCAGTCCACTGGGACTGGGTATGCCTCTGAGGCTAGCCTGAGCTGGCACGGGCTTAATGCATTCTGAAAAGGGTGGAGCGCCTGCAGGTGTTTGTTGCTTATCCAGGACGGGACCAAACCTTGTTTTAAATCCTCCAGATTACTGCGGCCTTCGCCCAGTAACCACGCCCCGTATAGTACGCACACCTCGTTCTGCGCAGCTTGATCGGATGCATTTCGATCTTCCCTGATCAGGGCATTTACCGTTCTCGCATGCTTCTCCAGCTCTGCTATAATCTCTTTTAAGTGTAGTGTCATGGCCTGGTCCTCATGTAACTCAGACCCTACTACCTTATTCTCGTTTGTGAGGATGCTTTTTAACTGTGTCTTTAAACCGTTGATCTGTGTCTGCAGCTCCACATTGTCTAGAGTGTTGACCACAGATGTTCCCGTATTTAAAGCAGTGAACACATCGTTCACAGCACCCCTTCTTTGTCTCCCCACCTGACCCAAAACTTCGTGTGGTGTGGTGTATAAGCTTGTTTTGTCAACCTCTGCAAAATCAAACTCATAAAACTGCCTGAACATGTTTGTTAACAGGACCTGGTACAATTTTTCCGTTTCTTTGGGGCACCACTCTGGTAAATGCACCTCAGTGAGATTTAGAATCACCGAAGCCACCGCGTATTGTACCCCTTGATATAGTATCTGATCTGTTGGCACCAGTACCAGACCATTCCCGGGCCCCTTAGTGGTTTTAGGGCACCCTTCCTCCTGAGCCAATGCCACCGGAATCGTGGGCGGAGACTTGCGTGGGCGCGTGATGAGTTCAGTGGCGTTTACCGGGATCGGGGAGAATGGAGCTCCGCACCCCCGGGAGCTGACGTCCAACCTCATCCCTTTCCCGGCATCCTGCCACTGTTGTAGGAAAAATATGGATATACCCTTGGGGCAAACGTACGTCGATCCCCACATACACACATATATTCCCTCATCCGGCTCCCACCATTTGTCCCAACAGACTCTCAATTGTCCGTTAGTCCCCGTAATTGTCCGATGGGTATTGTTACCCAATCGCTCCCACTCGACCGAGGAATTTCTCATAGTCTTGCTTAACTTCCGTAACCACCACCATCGGCCCAATGGGACGTTCCCATTGCACACCAAACAAATCCTTTTGCCGACGGTGACGCTGATTCTGGGTGCAACGATCCTCACCCTGGGACACAGTAAAGAAGTCTCTTTGTACGCAAACCCGGATGCGCTGGAGTATTCCGTCAAATTCGTTCCCAGCCATCCCGGCCACCTTCCCTTGTGGAAATAAGTGGCGGTTTCCTCAGCCTCTCGCTCCCCGGTCCCATCCGTCGCGATGGGGGCCGTGTCCCCGGAGCAACCGAACACAACGACATCCTTGGTGAGGCCCCGATAGGCCAATCCATATCCGATCGTTGCGAGCACTATCAGAATCCGTTCCATCTTTCCTGGTTCCTGTGATCAGATAAAATGATGTAGCCAGCCTCCCAAGAGTCTCTGGCTTTTGTGAAGGGTGAGCGGGTCCCTTGACCTCGTCTCACGTACAAGACATGTATACTGGATAGACCTTAACTGTTCCTATCACTAACTCCCATCATTTTACCATTTACTTATGAAATTAAACTACAATCTTAACCTGATATTAAAACACTATAAACCTAAACTTATCCTCCTAAAATAACTGTACAGCGCCGCCCGTTCCCAGGGCGGCCTAGCTAAATCCTGAAAAGGCTGCCACGAGCTGTTCCCCGTGGCGGGGGGGCACTGACCCTTGTCTTTGATCCGCCGCAGCCTGTCGCTGCCGAGCGGGGACCGGGACCTCCCTGGGCTGCCTTGGACTTACGCCTGGGGGTGTACGAGGGATCTGGCCACAACTTCCTGGGCTGGGGTGTCCGACTCGACCTGCGGAGGGCCACCTTGGGCAAGGCCTCCAGGGCCGACGGACCGGGGACCGGGACTTCCACCGTCACAGCCTGTAGTCCTACCACAGCCGCCGGCTCTGTCTCCCCTGACTCCGCCCCCCTGGGCTCGGGATCTGCGGTTTCCGACTCCACCCTACTTGTTTCTACAGTAGGTGGATCTCCACTCACAATCCCTACCTCCCCTATGCTTGGGTCGAGGGCGGAACCTCCGTCCTCCGACCCCACCACCTCTCCGACCGGGTCACAAACTTGGTTGAGCCCTCCGAGCTCTTCCTCATCTGAATCCCAAGAAAAAGAAAAGATCCTACACCTTTCCAGAATGTCCTCTCCCCTCACGCAGGCTGCTTTACCGGCCTGTGTGCCCTGCGGTTCTACCCGGGGCTGAGAGTCCCCACTCGCAGGTTTGGCCCCTCCCCTATGACAGGCCACCGCCCCTGCTTGTGCATTCTGTGAAATCTCGCCTGCTGGAGGCTGAAGATTTCTATTCTGTTTTAGTTTGGGCAACTCTGCTACCATGGCTTGCAACTGCGGGGTGGTGAATTCCCCCGGGGTTGTTGAGCAAACCATCCCTCTGGCTTTGGATAGGGCTTGGGTCAGACCTTTTATCCTTTCCTCACAGGGCCCATGGTTTAAATCCTCATACTCCCGGCTCCTGGCTACCCTGTAGGCTGCCTTTATGTCTCTAAGCTGCCCTTCTAGCCCATCTATTTTCCTCATTAAGCGGGCGTTCTCCTCCCGTAAGGCCTGCTCTCTAAGCTGCCCTTCTAGCCCGTCTACTTTCCCCATTAAGCGGGCGTTCTCCTCCCGCAAGGCCTGCTCTTTTAACCTGGCCTCCTTACAGGAGGTCCCCTCCTGTGCGTGTCTTTCAAGGGGACACAGGTAGGCAGGCTGCACCGGTTCCAGTCAGAAGTCTGGGTTGTATGGGGCTGTTGCTACCTTCCCGTGTGAGGTCATGAGAGACCGCATGGCTCCTAACATGGACTCTATCGCATCGGGATGGATAGGCACACCAGCTCCTCTCTCAGAGACAGGCGTTTGGGCTCGGACTGCGGGAGCTTTCTCCTTGGAGTCCTTCCAGGGATTCCTACAGTTTTTGCGCCAGTGACCTGCCTTCCCGCACCCGTAACAAACACTACTGGTCTGTGGGGCGCGATTTCCCTCCTGATGCCACTCTTTCTGAGCCGGAGCTGCGGGCTTTGCTTCATGCACTTTTCCCTTAAGGGGGCGCGCTCCCGTGCTTCTAGTGTTCCGATACCCTATGGTGAGGTGACTCAGGACAGACTCCTCCGTTGTCTCGGGGTTGGTGGGATCGAACCACGCTCTGGCCTGCTCCCTGACGGCTGGCAAGCTGTTGGCCACTATGCACCTGAGCCAATGAGCTTTCCCGGTACCGTCCAGGTGGTGGCGCTCTGGCGCACCTGGGCAGCTACGCTGGTATACTGGCCACAGTCTTTCGGCGAAAACCCGTGGGGTTCTCCCTCTATCTGCACGGTCTGACCCAGTCTGACGAACGGACCTTCGTCATCCGCCCCCAACACTTCTAGGACCTCGTCCCGTAAATCCCCATAGCCCTTAGCTTCCCTCTTGCTCTCGTCGGAGAGACACTGAAGGATTGAGCTATCTAAAGAGAACAGCAACATCTTGGTCTTTTCCTCGTTGTCGCAGCCATTAATCGCTGCGGTCTGTTCTACTTCTCTAAAATGCACGGAAGGGTCTCCTGACTCGGACAGCTTCCGGACATGGCTGATCATTGCCCTCAGCTGGTGTGAGCTGTGGGGCACTACAAGTTGGTTCAGGATGTCCCCGTCTTCCCCATTGTTCCCATTCGGGCCTCTCTTATGACCTCGGACCGGACACATCGGTCCCGGTCTCGACACTACCTCCGGGGATTGTCCTACCTCGGGAACCTTCTTCTCTATTTCCACCACTTCCTCCCTTACCCAGGTTTCCGTATAGCTGGGTGGCGCGGAGGGCTTGGTGGTTGATACCACATCTGCTTTTCCCGGTAGGGATTTTGGGAATTCCCTACCTACCTGTGGCTGGCTCGCTGACGGGCTGATGAGACACACCAAGCCGTTTGCCTTATTCAGGGCCTCTCTCAGGTTCTCTATCTCCCTCTGGCAAACACTGTGGTCGGCTCCCTCATGCCTATCCTCGAGAGCCATCTTGTATGCCGCCCTAACTCCCCTCAAACTTTCTTCCTGGGCCTTTATCTGGTTAGCTAGGCGGATACACCGTTCTTTAATCCTTCCCTCACTTAATTTTGCTTCCGTGACCTGACATTCTAAGTAATCGATCCTAGCCTCGTGGTGGTTGGCTACTATTTGGCGTTCCTGATGCAACGCATTCAATGATGCAATCAGTCTCTGTCCTCCCGTAACCTTTTCCTCCATCTCTGTTTCTAATTCCCTGATCTGAGCTGCCTGTGCTGCAATGACCTGGTCCGAAAGTTGGACTTGCTTCTTGTAGCACATCAGCCAGACCGCTTTCTCTACCGACTTCTTATGATCTTTGCTACCTGTCCATCTGATGGCAGCGTCTAGCGGACGCCTATCCGTCAGTAGGTCACATATCCACTGTTTGGTCAGGTTTACTTTCCCAAACACATAGTCGGCTACCTTTTCGTCCATTACATTTCGTTTATTCAAACCTGGGTCTAAGACATTACTCTCTTGCTGCCAGGGTCCCTTCGTGGTCGCCATTTTCTGTAAGGGGTCACGGTACTGGTGCGAGGTGAGGCCTTCGTTGCCTATACTATTGCTTGCTCTGGTCTCCGGCCAGACTTTTGCAATAAGCACCTGTGAGTGGTTCGACCCACTCACCCTTACGGTTCTGACACCTGGACTTAGATGCAAGGAGCAGTAATGCAGAGAAAAGACTCAAATAGACCCGGTTGAATAGCACAAAATGAATATCTTTATTGCATGGCGTCTAAAATCATGAAATACATGTCATAGGCGCAGATCAAAGAGAGTACAAGTATACACACGTTCATAAAACTTGGTCTATGGAAATGGGGAACACACGACACATCGTAAAAGGGGGAACACATTATACATTAACCTTAGAAAACCACCCTCCTTCAATATACCTAAACTACGTCTGGATTTGTAGGATCGGAAAACATGCTCACCACTCGGCTCACTTCGGAAATTTAAAGTGAGGCACTCAGCTCGTTTCGCTGCAGCGCCTGACTGTCACGTGTTTGGAAGGGTTTCTGCACCCCACTTGTTTACTCTCGCTGCCGCGAAGGGTAAGCCAGATTCCCTGATGTCATGAAGTGGTCGATGGATTCAGACCGGATCGTGCAGTAGTCCGTAGAATTCAAAGAAAAACGGTTCATGTAGTAGTCTGTAGAATTCAAAGATGGATTCTGTCGTTATATCTTCGGGCGCGGTCGGGGTTTACTGACCATGGCGGTACGTGGAATTTCTTCTCGTCTTTCTTCTCGTCTTTCTTCTCGTCACTCGGGCCTCGCTGATGGGTCCGGACACCGTTTACCGACGATCGGGATGGTGTACCCTGCTGCCTGCCGTGTCGAGGTGGCTCGTTCTGAGGTTCCGTTTCTGGCTGACACGGACCACGAACAACGAACTCGAACTTGACCTCCACCCAACACTCGAATAACCGACCAGCACAGCACCGCCGAAGGAACCAGCGCAAGAGCAGAGAGCGATGGACATTTGTCCTCTATAGTTATACTGCCTTGTCGGCCTTATCTCCCGCTCAAATCTAAACGTTTATTCTTTGTGTGATTTTGGCGCCCAAAACTCCCAGCATGGGGTGATTATCTTCTTAACGGGTTTCGGTAACACCTGAAACTGGCCAACTATCCGTTAATACCTTCTCCATTGTTGAGCCAGCCAGGATGTGTATGAATCGTCTCCTCGACTGGTTTGGGGCCCCCCGAATACTGGCTTAATCACCCGCCAATGTCTCTCTCATTGTTGAGCCGGGGGGGTATTTGTGTATTGATGTGTCTGGATGGGTTCTCGATGGCCCAGTTCAATGATCCTTACTGTGCGTATGAAACGATTCCAGCACTTATGTCATTGCTATTGTCCAGGATGCAAACGGGTTGCATCCTGCCTTTTCAACGTGTACCGAGTATGATCCGATCTCATACTGAATGTATATTCGACGCCATCTTGTCTGCTCACTGTGTCTCTGGAAGCTTCTGCCACGATGCGCGGCGGCCATTTTACAGGCTTCTGTGTCCTTTATTATCAGGACAGCATTTCGTTTAATAAAAATGATCAATTGAATCTGCTTCTCTCATGTTATTTTGAATCGCGATAATTGCGAAACTCTACAATTCGCTCGAACTCTGGTCCCAGCATGGTTCAGGTGTAGTCCGTCCCAACGGAACAGCTCTCTCTTTCCCCAGTACTGGTGCCAGTGCCCCACGAATCGAAACCCACTTCTCCCACACCAATCTTTGAGCCACGCATTCATCTCCCTGATCCTATTGACCCTATGCCAATTTGCTCGTGGCTCCGGTAATAATCCAGAGATTATTACCTTTGTTGTTCTGCCTTTTAATTTAGTCCCTAGCTGCTCAAACTCTCTCAGCAGAACCTCTTTCTTTGTCCTACCTATGTCGTTGGTACCTACGTGGACCATGACAACTGGATCCTCCCCCTCCCACTTCAAGTTCTTCTCCAGCCCGGAGGAGATGTCCTTTACCCTGGCACCAGGTAGGCAACATAGCCTTCGGGACTCACGCTCCTGGCTGCAGAGAACAGTGTCTATCCCCCTAACTATACTGTCGCCTACTACAACCACCTTCCTTTTTACTCCCCCCACTTGAACGGCTTCCTGTACCACGGTGCCGTGGTCAGTTTGCTCGTCCTCCCCGCAGTCCCCGCACTGGTCCACAAGGGTTGCAAGAACCTCGAATCTATTGGACAAGTGCAGGGACTGAGGCTCCTGCAATACTACTTCCTGGATCCCCGTACCTGCCTCACTCACAGTCACACCCTTCTGTCCCTGACCGCGTGTCAATTCTAAAGTATTTAATCTAAGGGGTGTGGCTGCCTCCTGGAGCAAAAGGTCCAGGTAACTTTTCCCTCCCTGATGTCTCGCAATGTCTGCAGCTCGGACTCCAGCTCCTCAACTCGGAGCCGAAGTTCCTCGAGCCGCAGACACTTACCGCAGATGTAGTCCCCCTGGATAAAAATGTCCACAAGCTCCCACATATTGCAGCAGCAACACATCTCCTGTTCGCCCATTATTTTATGGGGGAGAAATTCAGTATCGCCCCATTTGGGGCGCAATTATCGGCCAGGCGCAAAGATTAGCGCCTAGCGCTAATTATCGCCTCCGACTGCAAACTTGACTTTTATCGCCCCTGGAGGTGATTGCAGCGCTATATCAGGCGCTTCACACCTGTCTTAAGGCGCAAAGGCCGAGGAGCGAGGCGCTACCTCAGAGCGCTGGCGAAGCTCATGTGATGTCAGTCAGCAATGGAACACACACACAATGGCGCCGGCCAGTTCTTAAAGGGGAGGGTTGATCTTGCTTTCTATCCACATCCTGCTCATTGCAGCCTTGAATCTTGGCCTGGAGAGACCTGTACATCAAATCTGCTGGAAAGAACAATGGAGAGGCCCAGGGAAAGAGCTCAGAGTGCAGCCCCCACAGTCTCTTCTAAATCGATACAAGGAAGGGCAAATCAAAATGAACCTGCAAAGTGCTGCTCAGTACCCAAACCTCCTTCACACAGCGTTGAATCTCTCCAGAAGTCTCTCTCTCTCTGTCTCTCTCTCAGAATGCGTGGTTCAAAAATGTCACCAACAATAAAAGGCAGGAAGCGCTCGCCTTTAAATAGCACTCCCCCAGTCCCTTCCTGACTGCAAAACGCTCCCCTCAACCTGTCGTTGCTAGCGGCAGGCGGTAAGGCAGGGGGCGCCACTCAATATCCGCTCCGGGGCACTACCGGGGCGTTGCGCACTCGACTGACGTCACAATCTGCCGGCGCAGGAGATCGTGGCGGTAGTGTTTAGCGCCGCCGCAAAATGTCTAGTTAATTTTGTGAGCAGCGGAAACATCACCGTGCCCGGGCGCTAGTTGCTTTGCGCCCCATTAGCACCCTCTTAAGGCGCTAACGGGAGACGCAACCAACTGAATTTTTCCCCCTATTTATTTAATTAATTAGTTTAGTGTTAATCAAATTATTTACCTCGTTTAGTATATTAAATTAAATAAATTAAGTTTAGTTTTTAAAATTTAGTTATATGTTAATTGTTAACTTAAAACTTAGCCCACAGTCACTACCAATCACTTACCTGCCTTACCTGAGACGTCACACTGCCGTTTTCTATTGTTGATGCAGGTCTGCTGCTGCTTTTATTCCCGCTCTCGGGCTTCGGTCTCTCCCGCTCTCGGGCCTCGGTCTCTCCCGCTCTCGGGCCTCGGTCTCTCCCGCTCTCGGGCCTCGGTCTCTCCCGCTCTCGGGCCTCGGTCTCTCCCGCTCTCGGGCCTCGGTCTCTCCCGCTCTCGGGCCTCGGTCTCTCCCGCTCTCGGGCCTCGGTCTCTCCCGCTCTCGGGCCTCGGTCTCTCCCGCTCTCGGGCCTCGGTCTGCTCCCGCCCAGTTCCGTTGCCGCTCTGCGAGAGAAGTTAGGAAAAGCAAGCACCTCCTGCCCCCACTTCACATAACTTCCACACTTACCAAAATCCCAGTTGTTCATCTGTGCTGGCTGCACTCACAGGCCCCTGTATTTACACTGTTTGTAACTCAGATGAGTCAGCACTGCACTGCTACTGTTTCAGGAACCAGTTTAATCCAGTTAGCTAATTAACTACAGCAGCCCTCCAGCAGGAGATCTTGTTGTTTGTCTCTGCTTTAGCCTGAAGAAACTTAAACATTTAAAGTTTAAATTTTAACTTAAACAGTTAATCTTACTTAAGAGCTACTAACAACTAACACTAGAGTTTAAAAGAGATTAACCCTTAAAACTTGCACACTTACCAAACTCCCAGTTGTTCACTCGCTGCACTCAGGCTGGAATCTAATCGAGGGGTTCGGGGGGTTTATATATAGAATAACAGATACCCGGGAATGAGTTACAGGCTGGAATCTAATCGAGGGGTTCGGAGGGGGTTTATATATAGAATAACGGATACCCGGGAGTGAGTTACAGGCTGGAATCTAATCGAGGGGTTCGGGGGGTTTATATATAGAATAACGGATACCCGGGAGTGAGTTACAGGCTGGAATCTAATCGAGGGGTTCGGAGGGGGTTTATATATAGAATAACAGATACCCGGGAGTGAGTTACAGGCTGGAATCTAATCGAGGAGTTCGGGGGGGTTTATATATAGAATAACGGATACCCGGGAGTGAGTTACAGGCTGGAATCTAATCGAGGAGTTCGGGGGGGTTTATATATAGAATAACGGATACCCGGGAGTGAGTTACAGGCTGGAATCTAATCGAGGGGTTCGGGGGGTTTATATATAGAATAACGGATACCCGGGAGTGAGTTACAGGCTGGAATCTAATCGAGGGGTTCGGAGGGGGTTTATATATAGAATAACAGATACCCGGGAGTGAGTTACAGGCTGGAATCTAATCGAGGGGTTCGGGGGGTTTATATATAGAATAACGGATACCCGGGAGTGAGTTACAGGCTGGAATCTCATCGAGGGGTTCGGGGGGTTTATATATAGAATAACGGATACCCGGGAGTGAGTTACAGGCTGGAATCTAATCGAGGGGTTCGGGGGGTTTATATATAGAATAACGGATACCCGGGAGTGAGTTACAGGCTGGAATCTAATCGAGGGGTTCGGAGGGGGTTTATATATAGAATAACAGATACCCGGGAGTGAGTTACAGGCTGGAATCTAACCGAGGGGTTCGGGGGGTTTATATAGAATAATGGATACCCGGGAGTGAGTTACTGGCTGGAATCTAATCGAGGGGTTCGGGTGGGTTTATATATAGAATACCAGATACCCGGGAATGAGTTACAGGCTGGAATCTCATCGAGGGGTTCGGAGGGGGTTTATATATAGAATAACGGATACCCGGGAGTGAGTTACAGGCTGGAATCTAATCGAGGGGTTCGGGGGGTTTATATGTAGAATAACGGATACCCGGGAGTGAGTTACAGGCTGGAATCTAATCGAGGGGTTCGGAGGGGGTTTATATATAGAATAACAGATACCCGGGAGTGAGTTACAGGCTGGAATCTAATCGAGGGGTTCGGAGGGGTTTATATATAGAATAATGGATACCCGGGAGTGAGTTACAGGCTGGAATCTAATCGAGGGGTTCGGGTGGGTTTATATATAGAATACCAGATACCCGGGAATGAGTTACAGGCTGGAATCTCATCGAGGGGTTCGGAGGGGGTTTATATATAGAATAACGGATACCCGGGAGTGAGTTACAGGCTGGAATCTAATCGAGGGGTTCGGGGGGTTTATATATAGAATAACAGATTCCCGGGAGTGAGTTACAGGCTGGAATCTAATCGAGGGGTTCGAGGGGTTTATATATAGAATAATGGATACCCGGGAGTGAGTTACAGGCTGGAATCTAATCGAGGGGTTCGGAGGGGGTTTATATATAGAATAACAGATTCCCGGGAGTGAGTTACAGGCTGGAATCTAATCGAGGGGTTCGAGGGGTTTATATATAGAATAACAGATACCCGGGAGTGAGTTACAGGCTGGAATCTAATCGAGGGGTTCGGAGGGGTTTATATATAGAATAATGGATACCCGGGAGTGAGTTACAGGCTGGAATCTAATCGAGGGGTTCGGGGGATTTATATATAGAATAACAGATTCCCGGGAGTGAGTTACAGGCTGGAATCTAATCGAGGGGTTCGAGGGGTTTATATATAGAATAACAGATACCCGGGAGTGAGTTACAGGCTGGAATCTAATCGAGGGGTTCGGAGGGGTTTATATATAGAATAATGGATACCCGGGAGTGAGTTACAGGCTGGAATCTAATCGAGGGGTTCGGGGGATTTATATATAGAATAACAGATTCCCGGGAGTGAGTTACAGGCTGGAATCTAATCGAGGGGTTCGAGGGGTTTATATATAGAATAACAGATACCCGGGAATGAGTTACAGGCTGGAATCTAATCGAGGGGTTCGGAGGGGTTTATATATAGAATAATGGATACCCGGGAGTGAGTTACAGGCTGGAATCTAATCGAGGGGTTCGAGGGGTTTATATATAGAATAACAGATACCCGGGAGTGAGTTACAGGCTGGAATCTAATCGAGGGGTTCGGGGGGTTTATATATAGAATAACGGATACCCGGGAGTGAGTTACAGGCTGGAATCTAATCGAGGGGTTCGGAGGGGGTTTATATATAGAATAACAGATACCCGGGAGTGAGTTACAGGCTGGAATCTAATCGAGGGGTTCGGGGGGTTTATATATAGAATAACGGATACCCGGGAGTGAGTTACAGGCTGGAATCTCATCGAGGGGTTCGGGGGGTTTATATATAGAATAACGGATACCCGGGAGTGAGTTACAGGCTGGAATCTAATCGAGGGGTTCGGGGGGTTTATATATAGAATAACGGATACCCGGGAGTGAGTTACAGGCTGGAATCTAATCGAGGGGTTCGGAGGGGGTTTATATATAGAATAACAGATACCCGGGAGTGAGTTACAGGCTGGAATCTAACCGAGGGGTTCGGGGGGTTTATATAGAATAATGGATACCCGGGAGTGAGTTACTGGCTGGAATCTAATCGAGGGGTTCGGGTGGGTTTATATATAGAATACCAGATACCCGGGAATGAGTTACAGGCTGGAATCTCATCGAGGGGTTCGGAGGGGGTTTATATATAGAATAACGGATACCCGGGAGTGAGTTACAGGCTGGAATCTAATCGAGGGGTTCGGGGGGTTTATATGTAGAATAACGGATACCCGGGAGTGAGTTACAGGCTGGAATCTAATCGAGGGGTTCGGAGGGGGTTTATATATAGAATAACAGATACCCGGGAGTGAGTTACAGGCTGGAATCTAATCGAGGGGTTCGGAGGGGTTTATATATAGAATAATGGATACCCGGGAGTGAGTTACAGGCTGGAATCTAATCGAGGGGTTCGGGTGGGTTTATATATAGAATACCAGATACCCGGGAATGAGTTACAGGCTGGAATCTCATCGAGGGGTTCGGAGGGGGTTTATATATAGAATAACGGATACCCGGGAGTGAGTTACAGGCTGGAATCTAATCGAGGGGTTCGGGGGGTTTATATATAGAATAACAGATTCCCGGGAGTGAGTTACAGGCTGGAATCTAATCGAGGGGTTCGAGGGGTTTATATATAGAATAATGGATACCCGGGAGTGAGTTACAGGCTGGAATCTAATCGAGGGGTTCGGAGGGGGTTTATATATAGAATAACAGATTCCCGGGAGTGAGTTACAGGCTGGAATCTAATCGAGGGGTTCGAGGGGTTTATATATAGAATAACAGATACCCGGGAGTGAGTTACAGGCTGGAATCTAATCGAGGGGTTCGGAGGGGTTTATATATAGAATAATGGATACCCGGGAGTGAGTTACAGGCTGGAATCTAATCGAGGGGTTCGGGGGATTTATATATAGAATAACAGATTCCCGGGAGTGAGTTACAGGCTGGAATCTAATCGAGGGGTTCGAGGGGTTTATATATAGAATAACAGATACCCGGGAGTGAGTTACAGGCTGGAATCTAATCGAGGGGTTCGGAGGGGTTTATATATAGAATAATGGATACCCGGGAGTGAGTTACAGGCTGGAATCTAATCGAGGGGTTCGGGGGATTTATATATAGAATAACAGATTCCCGGGAGTGAGTTACAGGCTGGAATCTAATCGAGGGGTTCGAGGGGTTTATATATAGAATAACAGATACCCGGGAGTGAGTTACAGGCTGGAATCTAATCAAGGGGTTCGGAGGGGTTTATATATAGAATAATGGATACCCGGGAGTGAGTTACAGGCTGGAATCTAATCGAGGGGTTCGGGGGATTTATATATAGAATAACGGATACCCGGGAGTGAGTTACAGGCTGGAATCTAATCGAGGGGTTCGGGGGATTTATATATAGAATAACAGATACCCGGGAGTGTGTTACAGGCTGGAATCTAATCGAGGGGTTCGGGGGATTTATATATAGAATAACGGATACCCGGGAGTGAGTTACTGGCTGGAATCTAATCGAGTGTTTCGGGGGGTTTATATATAGAATAACAGATAACCAGTGATTGACAGTGAGGATGGGCGAGGCTATCAGTGACTGACAGAGAACGTGGGCAGGGCTATCAGTGAGTACTGCCCCCCGATTATCAAAATCCATGACAAGGCCTTGGACAACGTGGACCACTTTCCATACCTCGGGAGCCTACTGTCAACAAGGGCAGACGTCGATGACAAAGTCCAACACCACCTTCAGTGTGCCAGTGCAGCCTTCGGTCGCCTGAGTAAGTGTAAGCGGTTTTGATCCTAGCCCAATTGCTAGATGGACGGTTCGAATCGCCCCCGCCTTACGAAAGTTCGATACCCGGGAATTATTATTCAGAGTGTAAATGAAATAAGTCACGGACAGGAATGCTTCGGTGAATAATCGTACTTATATTTATTTGGTCTAACATACACTGGCTAAAACATGCACTACTAAACGAAATCACTGTCTCTGTGGAGAATAAAATCCAGGTTACAAACAACATACATACAGTACAAAACTGGGGACTATGACAAGCAGTAATTCCCTTGTTGCTACGGTGGACTCTAACTCCACCCCTACCAACGAATTACCCAGTCGCATAAGCCCCTTCACCTGGCTGAACCAAACGAAGTTCCCACCCCAGAATAGCCCAAAAGCTTCACTTCTGAGAAAATATCCGGCTTGGGAGACTCGAGACCTTGCTTACCACCACACACAGTCGGTCTCGATCGCTCCACTCAGCGGCTTCTTCCTCAGGTCTTCTTGTTAGGTCGATCTTGGTGCAGCGAGAGCGAGAGAAAGAGAGAGAATGGTGGGAAAGGATCTATCTTTATAGGAGTCTCGCTACCCCTATCTTTCCCGCCAATCTTTAAAATCCTTTTGTTTCTAAGCAGTCCGGTGCTTAGTCAGAGATGGGTCATCCTCAGACCCATGAGTATTCCGTGATTGGACTAATGGCCCTAAGTCTGGGACATCTCTGTGTTGGGAAAAACTGGCTCCTCTCCGGCTGGCTAGGCCAATGGGTTCATTGTTCTGCTTCTCTTCTGAGATGGAGGTGAGAAGTGCTTTTGCATATTAGAGTGGCTTTCTAACAAGTTCAAGTTCAACGGGTCAATGGCCCCCTTCCCTTTTCCAGAACTGTCGGGCGAACCCATACATTCTGGATGACTGACAGTTCTTTTGTCCCAGTCAACTGCCATGCGTTCTCTGGAGTTTTAACAAACCAGTTTTTCACGTATCTGCACAGGGCGATCCCATCACAGGGAAAAATACCCTCAGAAAAATCCCATAAAGTCCACAAAATATACTCGACTGAGTCCATTCTTCAAACAGAGACTTTGCGATCTCTTCATGAGAGACTGTTTGAGGAACTCAAACCCGGCACCAAGCTCATGGTCCACAGAGCAGCAGTGATACCCGCCCTGCTGTATGCCTCAGAGACATGGACCATGTACAGCAGGCACCTCAAAGCACTGGAGAGGTACCACCAACGCTGCCTCCGCAAGATCCTGCAAATCCATTGGCAGGATAGGCGCACCATCGTCAGTGTTCTCGCTCAGGCCAACATCCCCAGCATCGAAGCTTTGACCACGCTCGATCAGCTCCGATGGACGGGTCACATCGTCCGCATGCCCGATACGAGACTCCCAAAACAAGCGCTCTACTCAGAGCTCCAGCACGGCAAGAGAGCCCCAGGTGGGCAGAGGAAACGCTTCAAGGACACCCTGAAAGCCTCCTTGTAAAAGTGTAACATCCCCACCGACACCTGGGAATCCCTGGCCCAAGACCGCACAAAGTGGAGGAGAAGCATCCGGGAAGGCGGCGAACACCTCGAGTCTCTTCGCCGGGAGCAAGCGCAAGCCAAGCGCAGTCAGCGGAAGGAGCGCACGTCAACCCAAGCACCCCACCCACCTGCCCCTTTAACCACCGTCTGCCCCACCTGTGACAGAGACTGTAGGTCCCGCATTGGACTCATCAGTCACCTGAAAACTCATTTTTAATGTGGAAGCAAGTCATCCTCGGTTCCGAGGGGCAACACGGTGGCATAGTGGTTAGCACTGTTGCCTCACAGCGCCAGGGACCCGGGTTCGAATCCGGCCTCGGGTGACTGTCTGTGTGGAGTTTGCACATTCTCCCCGTGTCTGCGTGGGTTTCCTCCGGGTGTTCCGGTTTCCTCCCACAGTCCAAAGATGTGCGGGTTAGGTTGATTTGGCTATGATAAATTGACCCTTAGTGTTAGGGGGGATTAAATACGTGGGGTTACGGGGATAGGGTGGGATATGTGTCGGTGCAGGCTCGATGGGCCGAAATGGCCTCTATCTGCACTGTGGGGATTCTGTGATTCTGTGACTGCCGAAGAAGAACAGATAACCGGTGATTGACAGTGAGGATGGGCGGGGCTATCAGTGACTGACAGAGAACGTGGGCGGGGCTATCAGTGAGGATGGGCGGGGCTATCAGTGATTGACAGAGAACGTGGGCGGGGCTATCAGTGAGGGTGGGCGGGGCTATCAGTGACTGACAGAGAACGTGGGCGGGGCTATCAGTGAGGATGGGCGGGGCTATCAGTGACTGACAGAGAACGTGGGCGGGGCTATCAGTGAGGATGGGCGGGGCTACCAGTGATCGACAGAGAACGTGGGCGGAGCTATCAGTGAGGGTGGGCGGTGCTACCAGTGATTGACAGAGAACGTGGGCGGGGCTACCAGTGATTGACAGCGAATGTGGGCGGGGCTACCCGCCACTGTAAGGGTGGGCGGGGCTATCAGTGCCTCCTTCAATCACACCGACGGGATTTTTCATGGTTTTCCCGTTGCCCTGAGATGGTCTCCATGGGAACCGTCCGACACTTCCGGCCATTCCCGGAAGTGCCCACGGCAAGCGTTGCCCTGAGCAACGGCAACAGAGGCCTGGTCTCCAGGGAGAGCCTGAGGAGAGGTTAGAGAGACTGACAGGAGGGGCTGGGGTCAGAGAGAGAGAGAGACTGACAGGAGGGGCTGGGGTCAGAGAGAGAGAGACTGACAGGAGGGGCTGGGGTCAGAGAGAGAGAGAGACTGACAGGAGGGGCTGGGGTCAGAGAGAGAGAGACTGACAGGAGGGGCTGGGGTCAGAGAGAGAGAGAGAGAGACTGACAGGAGGGGCTGGGGTCAGAGAGAGAGAGACTGACAGGAGGGGCTGGGGTCAGAGAGAGAGAGAGAGACTGACAGGAGGGGCTGGGGTCAGAGAGAGAGAGAGAGACTGACGGGAGGGGCTGGGGTCAGAGAGAGAGAGAGAGACTGACAGGAGGGGCTGGGGTCAGAGAGCGAGAGAGAGACTGACAGGAGGGGCTGGGGTCAGAGAGAGAGAGACTGACAGGAGGGGCTGGGGTCAGAGAGAGAGAGAGAGACTGACAGGAGGGGCTGGGGTCAGAGAGAGAGAGACTGACAGGAGGGGCTGGGGTCAGAGAGAGAGAGAGAGAGAGACTGACAGGAGGGGCTGGGCTCAGAGAGAGAGAGAGAGACTGACAGGAGGGGCTGGGCTCAGAGAGAGAGAGAGACTGACAGGAGGGGCTGGGGTCAGAGAGAGAGAGAGACTGACAGGAGGGGCTGGGGTCAGAGAGAGAGAGAGAGAGAGACTGACAGGAGGGGCTGGGGTCAGAGAGAGAGAGAGACTGACAGGAGGGGCTGGGGTCACAGAGAGAGAGAGAGACTGACAGGAGGGGCTGGGGTCAGAGAGAGAGAGAGAGACTGACAGGAGGGGCTGGGGTCAGAGAGAGAGAGAGACTGACAGGAGGGGCTGGGGTCAGAGAGAGAGAGAGAGACTGACAGGAGGGGCTGGGGTCAGAGAGAGAGAGAGACTGACAGGAGGGGCTGGGGTCAGAGAGAGAGAGAGAGACTGACAGGAGGGGCTGGGGTCAGAGAGAGAGAGAGACTGACAGGAGGGGCTGGGGTCAGAGAGAGAGAGAGAGACTGACAGGAGGGGCTGGGGTCAGAGAGAGAGAGAGACTGACAGGAGGGGCTGGGGTCAGAGAGAGAGAGAGAGACTGACAGGAGGGGCTGGGGTCAGAGAGAGAGAGAGAGACTGACAGGAGGGGCTGGGGTCAGAGAGCGAGAGAGAGACTGACAGGAGGGGCTGGGGTCAGAGAGCGAGAGAGAGACTGACAGGAGGGGCTGGGGTCAGAGAGAGAGAGAGAGACTGACAGGAGGGGCTGGGGTCAGAGAGAGAGAGAGACTGACAGGAGGGGCTGGGGTCAGAGAGAGAGAGAGAGAGAGAGACTGACAGGAGGGGCTGGGGTCAGAGAGAGAGAGAGAGAGAGAGACTGACGGGAGGGGCTGGGGTCAGAGAGAGAGAGAGACTGACAGGAGGGGCTGGGGTCAGAGAGAGAGAGAGACTGACAGGAGGGGCTGGGGTCAGAGAGAGAGAGAGAGACTGACAGGAGGGGCTGGGGTCAGAGAGAGAGAGAGACTGACAGGAGGGGCTGGGGTCAGAGAGAGAGAGACTGACAGGAGGGGCTGGGGTCAGAGAGAGAGAGAGACTGACAGGAGGGGCTGGGGTCAGAGAGAGAGAGAGAGAGACTGACAGGAGCGGCTGGGGTCAGAGAGAGAGAGAGACTGACAGGAGGGGCTGGGGTCAGAGAGAGAGAGAGACTGACAGGAGGGGCTGGGGTCAGAGAGAGAGAGAGAGAGAGACTGACAGGAGGGGCTGGGGTCAGAGAGAGAGAGAGACTGACAGGAGGGGCTGGGGTCAGAGAGAGAGAGACTGACAGGAGGGGCTGGGGTCAGAGAGAGAGAGAGACTGACAGGAGGGGCTGGGGTCAGAGAGAGAGAGAGACTGACAGGAGGGGCTGGGGTCAGAGAGAGAGAGAGACTGACAGGAGGGGCTGGGGTCAGAGAGAGAGAGAGAGAGACTGACAGGAGCGGCTGGGGTCAGAGAGAGAGAGAGACTGACAGGAGGGGCTGGGGTCAGAGAGAGAGAGAGAGACTGACAGGAGGGGCTGGGGTCAGAGAGAGAGAGACTGACAGGAGGGGCTGGGGTCAGAGAGAGAGAGAGACTGACAGGAGGGGCTGGGGTCAGAGAGAGAGAGAGAGAGAGACTGACAGGAGGGGCTGGGGTCAGAGAGAGAGAGAGAGAGACTGACAGGAGGGGCTGGGGTCAGAGAGAGAGAGAGAGACTGACGGGAGGGGCTGGGGTCAGAGAGAGAGAGAGAGACTGACGGGAGGGGCTGGGGTCAGAGAGAGAGAGAGAGACTGACGGGAGGGGCTGGGGTCAGAGAGAGAGAGAGAGACTGACGGGAGGGGCTGGGGTCAGAGAGAGAGAGAGACTGACAGGAGGGGCTGGGGTCAGAGAGAGAGAGACTGACAGGAGGGGCTGGGGTCAGAAAGAGAGAGAGAGACTGACAGGAGGGGCTGGGGTCAGAGAGAGAGAGAGAGAGAGAGACTGACAGGAGGGGCTGGGGTCAGAGAGAGAGAGACTGACAGGAGGGGCTGGGGTCAGAGAAAGAGAGAGACTGACAGGAGGGGCTGGGGTCAGAGAGAGAGAGAGAGAGAGAGACTGACAGGAGGGGCTGGGCTCAGAGAGAGAGAGAGAGAGAGAGAGAGAGACTGACAGGAGGGGCTGGGCTCAGAGAGAGAGAGAGAGAGAGACTGACAGGAGGGGCTGGGGTCAGAGAGAGAGAGACTGACAGGAGGGGCTGGGGTCAGAGAGAGAGAGAGAGAGACTGACAGGAGGGGCTGGGGTCAGAGAGAGAGAGAGACTGACAGGAGGGGCTGGGGTCAGAGAAAGAGAGAGAGAGAGACTGACAGGAGGGGCTGGGGTCAGAGAGAGAGAGACTGACAGGAGGGGCTGGGGTCAGAGAGAGAGAGAGAGACTGACAGGAGGGGCTGGGGTCAGAGAGAGAGACTGACAGGAGGGGCTGGGGTCAGAGAGAGGGAGAGACTGACAGGAGGGGCTGGGGTCAGAGAGAGAGAGAGAGAGACTGACAGGAGGGGCTGGGGTCAGAGAGAGAGAGAGACTGACAGGAGGGGCTGGGGTCAGAGAGAGAGAGAGAGACTGACAGGAGGGGCTGGGGTCAGAGAGAGAGAGAGACTGACAGGAGGGGCTGGGGTCACATCGAGAGAGAGAGACTGACAGGAGGGGCTGGGGTCAGAGAGAGAGAGAGACTGACAGGAGGGGCTGGGCTCAGAGAGAGAGAGAAGAGAGACTGACAGGAGGGGCTGGGACACTATGCAGTGACATGAGCTGGACAGTGTAACCCTGGGCACCGGGAGAGTAGCCTCCCTCTGCTGATTCCTGTCTATGTCACTTCACAATGACATGTGAAGTGACAGTTTTGGTTGGAAGAATGCGCAGAGGCAGTATAAACTAAATGGTTCAATTTTAAAGGGAGTGCAGGAACAGAGACAGCTGGTGGTGTATATACACAAATATTTGAAGGTGGCAGGTCAAGTTGAGAAGGCTGCTAAAAAAGCATATGGGATCTTTGTCTTTATTAATACAGGAACACAGTACACAAGCTGGGAAGTTGTGCTAAACCTTTAAAAAACACTGGTTCAGCCTCAGCCGGAGTATTGTGTTCAGTTCTGGGCACCATACTTTAGGAAGCTTAGCTTTATAGCTTCCCCGTGGTCGAATAGCCTGGTGATGCTTACACATGACAGAATGGGCATTCAAGGTTGCCCTCGCCTGCAAACCCAGACAGCAGCCATGGACAGTGTTTGTAGGACACGGAGCTGGGGCAAAGCACCCACAGAAGGTGCAAAGCTCTGGTTGTTTTTCTTAGCTAAATAGGAGCCACTGGTGCTGTATAGTGAGGGACCACAGAAACCTGTATCTCACCCCGTTTCAATATCAACAACTTGTATTTATCTAGCGCCTTTAACATAGTAAAACGTCCTAAGGCGCTTCACATGAGCGTTATCATAGAAAATTTGACATCGATCCACATGAGATATTAGGACAGGTGACCAAAAGCTTGGTCAAAGAGGTAGGTTTTAAGGAGCATCTTAAAGGAGGAGAGAGAGAGAGGTGGAGAGGTTTAGGGAGGGAATTCCAGAGTTTAGGGCCTCAGCAGCTGAAGGCACGGCCGCCAATGGTGTGGTGATTAAAATCAGGGATGCGCAAGAGGCCAGAATTAGAGGAGCGTAGCTGTCTCGGGAGGTTGTAGAGCTGGGGGTGATTACAGAGATTGGGAGGGGCGAGGCCATGGAGGGATTTGAACACAAAGCTGAGAATGGTGAAATGCAGCCATTGCCAGACTGCGAGCTCAGGGGTGATGGGTGAACAGGACTTGGTGTGACTGCACTTTGTGCCTCCTTTCCTCTAACTGTGCCTTACACTTTGCAGCTTGTTATTCTCACACAAAGGCTTCAGACTTCCCTCGCAGACCCAAGAGTTTAAACTCCCTGCGTTAAGATCGCAGAGATGAATGCCAATCCTTGGATCACCAAGTTTTCCGGCCCAAATCCGGCAGCCGATCCCAGGAGGATGAGGAGGATCATCGCGGAGGATCCCGAGTGGTCGCTGGCCACTGTCCCCTTGCTTTCCGACCTCTGCATCAACCACATCGTGAAGAACTTCGCCGGTGAGTGGGTGTCAAACGCTGTCGACAGTGCCGGGCATAACAGGAGACTACCCGTCACTCCCCCTGAGCCGGAGATTGGAGCGCAGGGAGTGCGGGAGGCTCCCCGTCACTCCCCGAGCCGGTAGCAGTGAGGCTGTGTCCAGCTGCCGTCTTTTGAGGGAGTGGCATTCTCCCCACCTCCAAAGTCTCTGTCACTCGGCATCTCTGAGCAAATGCAGGGGCCATAGCTGGTTGCCACAACCTCGTAGCCAATGGTGCTTTGTCTACAGGAGGGCGTACGGAGGAAAAGAAAGACTTGCATTTATACAGCGCCTTTCACAATCGCAGGACGTCCTAAAGCGCTTTACAACCAATGAAGTACTTATTTGAAGTGTGGTCACTGTTTCAATGTAGGAAACGTGGCAGCCAATTTGCGCACAGCAAGCTCCCACAAACAGCATTGAGATAATGACCAGATCACCTATTTTAGTGATGTTGGTTGAGGGATAAAGATTGGGCAAGGCACTGGGTAGAAGGCCCCTGCTCCTCTTCGAATAGAGGGAGATATCTGTACACTGACTGCTGTCCCTCAGTCCCTCTCTTCACAGGGAGATATCTGTACACTGACTGGTGTCCCTCAGACCCCTCTCTCAGGGAGATATCTGTACACTGACTGCTGTCCCTCAGTCCCTCTCTTCACAGGGAGATATCTGTACACTGACTGGTGTCCCTCAGTCCCCTCTCACAGGGAGATATCTGTACACTGACTGGTGTCCCTCAGTCCCCTCTCTCTTGGAGATATCTGTACACTGACTGCTGTCCCTCAGTCTCCTCTCTCTCGGAGATATCTGTACACTGACTGGTGTCCCTCAGTCCCCTCTCTCAGGGAGATATCTGTACACTGACTGGTGTTCCTCAGTCCCCTCTCTCTCGGAGATATCTGTACACTGACTGGTGTCCCTCAGTCTCCTCTCTCTCGGAGATATCTGTACACTGACTGGTGTCCCTCAGTCCCCTCTCTCAGGGAGATATCTGTACACTGACTGGTGTCCCTCAGTCTCCTCTCTCTCGGAGATATCTGTACACTGACTGCTGTCCCTCAGTCTCCTCTCTCTCGGAGATATCTGTACACTGACTGGTGTCCCTCAGTCCCCTCTCTCAGGGAGATATCTGTACACTGACTGGTGTTCCTCAGTCCCTCTCTCTTGGAGATACCTGTACATTGACTGCTGTCCCTCAGCCCCCTCTCTCTCAGGGAGATCTCTGTACACTGACTGGTGTCCCTCAGTCCCCTCTCTCAGGGAGATATCTGTACACTGACTGGTCTCTCTCAGTCCCCTCTCTCAGGGAGATACCTGTACACTGACTGGTGTCCCTCAGTCCCCTCTCTCTCGGAGATATCTGTACACTGACTGATGTCCCTCAGTCCCCTCTCACAGGGAGATACCTGTACACTGACTGGTGTCCCTCAGTCCCCTCTCTCTCGGAGATATCTGTACACTGACTGATGTCCCTCAGTCCCCTCTCTCAGGGAGATATCTGTACACTGACTGGTGTCCCTCAGTCGCCTCTCTCTCGGAGATATCTGTACACTGACTGGTGTGTCTCAGTCCCTCTCTCTCAGGGAGATATCTGTACAATGACTGGTGTCTCTCAGTCCCTCTCTCTCAGGGAGATATCTGTACACTGACTGGTGTCCCTCAGTCCCCTCTCATAGGGAGATATCTGTACACTGACTACTGTCCCCCAGTCCCCGCTCTCAGGGAGATATCTGTACACTGACCGGTCTCCCTCAGTCCCTCTCTCACAGGGAGATATCTGTACACTGACTGGTGTCCCTCAGTCCCCTCTCTCTCGGAGATATCTGTACACTGACTACTGTCCCCCAGTCCCCGCTCTCAGAGATATCTGTACACTGACTGGTGTCCCTCAGTCCCCTCTCTCAGGGAGATATCTGTACACTGACTGGTGTCCCTCAGTCCCTTTCTTCACAGGGAGATATCTGTACACTGCTCTCGCCCTGAACTAGAACATTTCATTCACTATGCTTCCAATTTCCACCCTTCCCTCACCTTCACATGGTCCATCTCCGACTCTTCCCTTCCCTTCCTCGACTTCTCCATCTCCATCTCTGGGGATAGGTTATTGACTAACATTCACTACAAGCCCACTGACTCCCACAGCTACCTGGACTACACTTCCTCCCACCCCGCCTCCTGTAAGGACTCTATTCCATTCTCCCAGTTTCTCCGTCTCCGCCGCATCTGCTCTGATGATGCCACCTTCCATACCAGTGCTTCCGACATGTCTTCCTTTTTCCTCAACCGAGGATTCCCCTCTACCGTGGTCGACACGGCCCTCAACCGTGTCCGTTCTATCTCCCGCACTTCTGCCCTCACCCCTGCCCCTCCCTCCCGGAACCACGATAGGGTTCCCCTTGTCCTCACCTTTCACCCCACCAGCCTCCACATTCAACGGATCATCCTCCGCCATTTCCGTCACCTCCTGCGTGATCCCACCACCAAACAGATCTTCCCCTCACCTCCCCTTTCAGCATTCCTCAGGGACCGCTCCCTCCGCGACACCCTAGTCCACTCCTCTACCACCCCCAGCACCCCTTCCCCTTCGCCCGGCACCTTCCCGTGCACGCGCAGGAGATGCAACACATGCCCTTACACCTCCCCTCTTCCCACTGTCCAGGGCCCCAAACACCCCTTCCAGGTGAAACAGCGATTTACTTGTACTTCCTGCAATTTAGTATACTGTATTCGCTGCTCACGATGTGGTCTCCTCTACATTGGGGAGACCAAACGCAGATTGGGTGACCGCTTTGCGGAACACCTCCGTTCAGTCCGTAAGGGGGACCCCGAGCTCCCGGTGGCCTGTCACTTTAATTCACCGCTTCACTCCCACTCTGACCTCACCGTCCTCGGCCTATTACACTGTTCCACGGAAGCTCAGCGTAAGCTCGAGGAACAGCACCTCATCTTTCGTTTAGGCACGCTACAGCCCTCTGGACTCAATATCGAGTTCAACAATTTTAGATCATAACCTCAGCTCCAATCACATTTATATTTTATTTTTTCCACCCTTTTATTTGCCCCCCCCACCTTTTTTTTCCTCCTAGAAGCTGGCAGCTGTCCTTCATTCTGCCAGTGGATTTCACACTTCTTTCAGCCTTAATCTGTCACATTAACACCACCTCTAGCCTTGCATATCTCTTAATGTCTCTTAATGTCTCTTCATCTCCCCTTTGTTCTTTTATCCCCTCCCCCTTTTCCCAGCTTTACCCTGGCCTTAAATCTATTTGATTTCCGGCTCTTCCCAGTTCTGACGAAAGGTCATCGACCTGAAACGTTAACTCTCTTTCTCTCTCCACGGATGCTGCCTGGCCTGCTGAGTTTTTCCAGCGTTTTCTGTTGTTATTTCAGATTTCCAGCATCCGCAGTATTTTGCTATCGTATCTGTACACTGACTGCTGTCCCTCAGTCTCCTCTCTCTCGGAGATATCTGTACACTGACTGGTGTCCCTCAGTCCCCTCTCTCAGGGAGATATCTGTACACTGACTGGTTTCCCTCAGTCCCTCTCTCACAGGGAGATATCTGTACACTGACTGGTGTCCCTCAGTCCCCTCTCACAGGCAGATATCTGTACACTGACTGGTGTCCCTCAGTCCCCTCTCTCTCGGAGATATCTGTACACTGACTGGTGTCCCTCAGTCCCTCTCTTCACAGGGAGATATCTGTACACTGACTGGTGTCCCTCAGTCCCCTCTCTCAGGGAGATATCTGTACACTGACTGGTGTCCCTCAGTCCCCTCTCACAGGGAGATATCTGTACACTGACTACTGTCCCCCAGTCCCCCCTCTCTCGGAGATATCTGTACACTGACTGGTGTCCCTCAGTCCCCTCTCTCTCGGAGATATCTGTATACTGACTGGTGTCACTCAGTCCCTCTCTTCACAGGGAGATATCTGTACACTGACTGCTGTCCCTCAGTCCCTCTCTCTCAGGGAGATATCTGTACACTGACTGGTGTTCCTCAGTCCCCTCTCTCTCAGGGAGATATCTGTACACTGACTGGTGTCCCTCAGTCCCCTCTCTCAGGGAGATATCTGTACACTGACTGGTGTCCCTCAGTCCCTCTCTTCACAGGGAGATATCTGTACACTGACTACTGTCCCCCAGTCCCCGCTCTCAGAGATATCTGTACACTGACTGGTGTCCCTCAGTCCCCTCTCTCTCGGAGATATCTGTACACTGACTGGTGTCCCTCAGTCCCTCTCTTCACAGGGAGATATCTGTACACTGACTGGTGTCCCTCAGACCCCTCTCTCAGGGAGATATCTGTACACTGACTGCTGTCCCTCAGTCTCCTCTCTCTCGGAGATATCTGTACACTGACTGGTGCCCCTCAGCCCCCTCTCTCAGGGAGATATCTGTACACTGACTGGTGTCCCTCAGTCCCTCTCTTCACAGGGAGATATCTGTACACTGACTGGTCTCCCTCAGTCCCCACTCTCAGGGAGATATCTGTACACTGACTGGTGTCCCTCTCCCTCTCTCTCAGGGAGATATCTGTACACTGACTGGTGTCTCTCAGTCCCCTCTCTCACAGGGAGATATCTGTACACTGACTGGTGTCCCTCAGTCCCCTCTCTCTCAGGGAGATATCTGTACACTGACTGCTGTCCCTCAGCCCCCTCTCTCTCAGGGAGATATCTGTACACTGACTGGTGTCTCTCAGTCCCCTCTCTCTCAGGGAGATATCTGTACACTGACTGGTGTCCCTCAGTCCCCTCTCTCAGGGAGATATCTGTACACTGACTGGTTTCCCTCAGTCCCTCTCTCACAGGGAGATATCTGTACACTGACTGGTGTCCCTCAGTCCCCTCTCTCTCGGAGATATCTGTACACTGACTGGTGTCCCTCAGTCCCCTCTCACAGGGAGATATCTGTACACAGACTACTGTCCCCCAGTCCCCGCTCTCAGAGATATCTGTACACTGACTGGTGTCCCTCAGTCCCCTCTCTCTCGGAGATATTTGTACACTGACTGGTGTCCCTCAGTCCCCTCTCTCAGGGAGATATCTGTACACTGACTGGTGTCCCTCAGTCCCCTCTCTCTCGGAGATATCTGTACACTGACTGGTGTCCCCCAGTCCCCTCTCTCAGGGAGATATCTGTACACTGACCGGTCTCCCTCAGTCCCTCTCTCACAGGGAGATATCTGTACACTGACTGGTGTCCCTCAGTCCCCTCTCTCTCGGAGATATCTGTACACTGACTACTGTCCCCCAGTCCCCGCTCTCAGAGATATCTGTACACTGACTGGTGTCCCTCAGTCCCATCTCTCAGGGAGATATCTGTACACTGACTGGTGTCCCTCAGTCCCTTTCTTCACAGGGAGATATCTGTACACTGCTCTCGCCATGAACTAGAACATTTCATTCACTATGCTTCCAATTTCCACCCTTCCCTCACCTTCACATGGTCCATCTCCGACTCTTCCCTTCCCTTCCTCGACTTCTCCATCTCCATCTCTGGGGATAGGTTATTGACTAACATTCACTACAAGCCCACTGACTCCCACAGCTACCTGGACTACACTTCCTCCCACCCCGCCTCCTGTAAGGACTCTATTCCATTCTCCCAGTTTCTCCGTCTCCGCCGCATCTGCTCTGATGATGCCACCTTCCATACCAGTGCTTCCGACATGTCTTCCTTTTTCCTCAACTGAGGATTCCCCTCTACCGTGGTCGACACGGCCCTCGACCGTGTCCGTTCTATCTCCCGCACTTCTGCCCTCACCCCTGCCCCTCCCTCCCGGAACCACGATAGGGTTCCCCTTGTCCTCACCTTTCACCCCACCAGCCTCCACATTCAATGGATCATCCTCCGCCATTTCCGCCACCTCCTGCGTGATCCCACCACCAAACACATCTTCCCCTCACCTCCCCTTTCAGCATTCCGCAGGGACCGCTCCCTCCGCGACACCCTAGTTCACTCCTCTACCACCCCCAGCACCCCTTCCCCTTCGCCCGGCACCTTCCCGTGCACGCGCAGGAGATGCAACACATGCCCTTACACCTCCCCTCTTCCCACTGTCCAGGGCCCCAAACACCCCTTCCAGGTGAAACAGCGATTTACTTGTACTTCCTGCAATTTAGTATACTGTATTCGCTGCTCACAATGTGGTCTCCTCTACATTGGGGAGACCAAACGCAGATTGGGTGACCGCTTTGCGGAACACCTCCGTTCAGTCCGTAAGGGGGACCCCGAGCTCCCGGTGGCCTGTCACTTTCATTCACCGCTTCACTCCCACTCTGACCTCACCGTCCTCGGCCTATTACACTGTTCCACGGAAGCTCGGCGTAAGCTCGAGGAACAGCACCTCATCTTTCGTTTAGGCACGCTACAGCCCTCTGGACTCAATATCGAGTTCAACAGTTTTAGATCATAACCTCAGCTCCAATCACATTTATATTTTATTTTTTCCACCCTTTTATTTGCCCCCCCCCACCTTTTTTTTCCTCCTAGAAGCTGGCAGCTGTCCTTCATTCTGCCAGTGGATTTCACACTTCTTTCAGCCTTAATCTGTCACATTAACACCACCTCTAGCCTTACATATCTCTTAATGTCTCTTCATCTCCCCCTTTGTTCTTTTATCCCCTCCCCCTTTTCCCAGCTTTACCCTGGCCTTAAATCTATTTGATTTCCGGCTCTTCCCAGTTCTGACGAAAGGTCATCGACCTGAAACGTTAACTCTCTTTCTCTCTCCACGGATGCTGCCTGGCCTGCTGAGTTTTTCCAGCGTTTTCTGTTGTTATTTCAGATTTCCAGCATCCGCAGTATTTTGCTATCGTATCTGTACACTGACTGGTTTCCCTCAGTCCCTCTCTCACAGGGAGATATCTGTACACTGACTGGTGCCCCTCAGTCCCCTCTCTCAGGGAGATATCTGTACACTGACTGGTGTCCCTCAGTCCCTCTCTTCACAGGGAGATATCTGTACACTGACTGGTGTCCCTCAGTCCCTCTCTTCACAGGGATATATCTGTACACTGACTGGTGTCCCTCAGTCCCCTCTCTCAGGGAGATATCTGTACACTGACTGGTGTCCCTCAGTCCCCTGTCACAGGGAGATATCTGTACACTGACTACTGTCCCCCAGTCCCCGCTCTCAGAGATATCTGTACACTGACTGGTGTCCCTCAGTCCCCTCTCTCTCGGAGATATCTGTATACTGACTGGTGTCACTCAGTCCCTCTCTCACAGGGAGATATCTGTACACTGACTGGTGTCCCTCAGTCCCCTCTCTCAGGGAGATATCTGTACACTGACTGGTGTCCCTCAGTCCCTCTCTTCACAGGGAGATATCTGTACACTGACTGGTGTCACTCAGTCCCTCTCTCACAGGGAGATATCTGTACACTGACTGGTGTCCCTCAGTCCCCTCTCTCTTGGAGATATCTGTACACTGACTGCTGTCCCTCAGTCTCCTCTCTCTCGGAGATATCTGTACACTGACTGGTGTCCCTCAGTCCCCTCTCTCAGGGAGATATCTGTACACTGACTGGTCTCCCTCAGTCCCCTCTCTTCACAGGGAGATATCTGTACACTGACTGGTGTCCCTCAGCCCCCTCTCTCAGGGAGATATCTGTACACTGACTGGTGTCCCTCAGTCCCCTCTCTCTCGGAGATATCTGTACACTGACTGGTGTCCCTCTCCCTCTCTCTCAGGGAGATATCTGTACACTGACTGGTGTCCCTCAGTCCCCCCTCTCTCAGGGAGATATCTGTACACTGACTGGTGTCCCTCAGTCCCCTCTCAGGGAGATATCTGTACACTGACTGCTGTCCCTCAGTCCCCCCTCTCTCAGGGAGATATCTGTACACTGTCTGCTGTCCCTCAGTCCCCTCACAGGGAGATATCTGTACACTGACTGGTGTCCCTCAGTCCCCTCTCTCTCTCGGAGATATCTGTACACTGACTGGTGTCCCTCAGATCCCTCTCTCAGGGAGATATCTGTACACTGACTGATGTCCTTCAGTCCCCTCTCTCAGGGAGATATCTGTACACTGACTGGTGTCCCTCAGATCCCTCTCTCAGGGAGATATCTGAACACTGACTGGTGTCCCTCAGTCCCCTCTCTCAGGGAGATATCTGTACACTGACTGGTGTCCCTCAGTCCCCTCTCTAAGGGAGATATCTGTACACTGACTGATGTCCTTCAGTCCCCTCTCTCTCGGAGATATCTGTACACTGACTGGTGTCCCTCAGATCCCTCTCTCAGGGAGATATCTGTACACTGACTGATGTCCTTCAGTCCCCTCTCTCAGGGAGATATCTGTACACTGACTGGTGTCCCTCAGATCCCTCTCTCAGGGAGATATCTGTACACTGACTGGTGTCCCTCAGTCCCCTCTCTCAGGGAGATATCTGTACACTGACTGGTGTCCCTCAGTCCCCTCTCTCTTGGAGATATCTGTACACTGACTGCTGTCCCTCAGACCCCTCTCTCTCGGAGATATCTGTACACTGACTGGCATCGCTCAGTCCCCCTCCCTCTCTCGGAGATATCTGTACACTGACTGGTCTCCCTCAGTCCCCTCTCTCTTGGAGATATCTGTACACTGACTGCTGTCCCTCAGACCCCTCTCTCTCGGAGATATCTGTACACTGACTGGCATCGCTCAGTCCCCCTCCCTCTCTCGGAGATATCTGTACACTGACTGGTGTCTCTCAGTCCCTCTCTCGGAGATATCTGTACACTGACTGGGGTCTCTCAGTCCCTCTCTCGGAGATATCTGTACACTGACTGGGGTCTCTGAGTCCCTCTCCCTCAGGGAGATATCTATACACTGACAGGTGTTTTTTTAAATTTGTTCATGGGATGTGGGCATCGCTGGCAAGGCCAGAATTTATTGCCCATCCGTAGTTGCCCTTGAGAAGGTGAGCCGCTTTCTTGAACCGCTGCAGTCCTTGTGGTGAAGGTACTCCCGCAGTGCTGTTTGGGAGGGAGTTCCAGTATTTTGACTCAGCAACGATGAAGGATCGGTGATATACTTCCAAGTCAGTGACTTGGAGGGGAACTTGGAGGTGGTGGTGTTCCCATGCGCCTGCTGCCCTTGTCCTGCTAGGTGGAAGAGGTTGCGGGTTTGGGAGGTGCTGCCGAAGAAGCCTTGGCGAGTTGCTGCAGTGCATCTTGTAGATGGTACACACTGCAGCCACGGTACGCCGGTGGTGGAGGGAGTGAATGTTTAAGGTGGTGGATGGGGTGCCAATCAAGCAGGCTGCTTTGTCTTGGATGGTGTCGAGCTTCCTGAGTGTTGTTGGAACTGCATTCATCCAGGCAAGTGGAGAGTATTCCATCACACTGTTTACTTGTGCCTTGTAGATGATAGAAAGGCTTTGGGGAGTCAGGAGGTGAGACACTCGCCACAGAATACCCAGCCTCTGACCTGCGCTTGTTGCCACAGTATTTATGTGGCTGGTCCAGTTAAGTTTCTGGTTAATGGCGACCCCCCAGGATGCTGATGGTGGGGGATTCGGCGATGGTAATGCCGTTGAATGTCATGGGGCGGTGGTTAGATGCTCGCTTGTTGGAGATAGTCATTGCCTGGCACTTGTGTGGCGCGAATGTTACCTGCCACTTATCAGCCCAAGCCTGAATGTCGTCCAGGTCTTGCTGCATGCGGGCATGGACTGCTTCATTATCTGAGGAGTTGCGAATAGAACTGAACACTGTGCAGTCATCAGTGAACATCCCCACTTCTGACCTTATGATGGAGGGAAGGTCATTGATGAAACAGCTGAAGATGGTTGGGCCTAGGACACTGCCCTGAGGAACTCCTGCAGCGATGTCCTGGGGATGATTGACCTCCAGCCACCACAACCATCTTCCTTTGTGCCAGGTATGACTCCAGCCAGTGGAGAGTTTTTCCCCCGATTCCCATTGACTTCAGTTTTACTGGAGCTCCTTGATGTCAAGGGCAGTCACTCTCACCTCACCTCTGGAATTCAGCTCCTTTGTCCATGTTTGGACCAAGGCTGTAATGTGGTCGGGAGCCGAGTGGTCTCGGCGGAACCCAAACTGGGCATCAGTGAGCAGGTTATTGGTGAGTAAGCGCCGCTTGATAGCACTGTCGATGACACCTTCCATCACTTTGCTGATGATTGAGAGTAGACTGTTGGGGCGGTAATTGGCCGGATTGAATTTGTCCTGCTTTTTGTGGACAGGACACACCTGGGCAGTTTTCCACATTGTCGGATAGATGCCACTGTTGTAGCTGTACTGGAACAGCTTGGCTAGAGGTGCGGCTAGTTCTGGAGCACAAGTCTTCAGCACAACAGCCAGGATGTTGTCGGGGCCCACAGCCTTTGCTGTATCCAGTGCGCTCAGCCGTTTCTTGATACCACATGGAGTGAATCGAATTGGCTGAAGGCTGGCTTCTGTGCTGGTGGGGACCTCAGGAAGAGGCCGATATGGATCATCCACTCGGCACTTCTGGCTGAAGATGGTTGCAACCGTCTTTCAGTCCCTCTCCCTCAGGGAGATATCTGTAAGCTAAAAGATTGAGCGATCGCGTGCGGTCAGAGAGCTTGCAAGTGCGTGCATGCGAGTGCGTGAGTGGGAGAGAGAGTGAGTGTGAGTGGGAGAGAGAGTGAGTGCGTGTGAGTGGGAGAGAGAGTGAGTGGGAGAGAGTGAGTGTGTGGGGGAGAGAGAGTGAGTGTGAGTGAGTGTGAATGGCAGAGAGTGAGTGGGAGTGAGTGCGCGTGAGTGGGCAAGTGTGAGTGGGAGAGAGAGAGTGAGTGTGAGTGGGAGAGAGTGAGTGAGTGTGAGTGGGAGAGAGTGAGTGTGAGTGGGAGAGAGTGAGTGAGTGTGAGTGGGAGAGAGTGAGTGAGTGGGAGAGAGTGAGTGAGTGTGAGTGGGAGTGAGTGAGTGAGTGTGAGTGGGAGAGAGTGAGTGAGTGTGAGTGGGAGAGAGTGAGTGCGTGTGAGTGGGAGAGAGTGAGTGAGTGGGAGAGAGTGAGTGCGTGTGAGTGGGAGAGAGTGAGTGCGTGTGAGTGGGAGAGAGTGAGTGAGTGTGAGTGGGAGAGAGTGAGTGTGAGTGGGAGAGAGTGAGTGAGTGTGAGTGGGAGAGAGTGAGTGAGTGTGAGTGGGAGAGAGTGAGTGAGTGTGAGTGGGAGAGAGTGAGTGAGTGTGAGTGGGAGAGAGTGTGTGAGTGGGAGAGAGTGAGTGAGTGTGAGTGGGAGAGAGTGTGTGAGTGGGAGAGAGTGAGTGAGTGAGTGTGAGAGTGAGTGGGAGAGAGTGAGTGTGAGTGAGAGAGTGAGTGCGTGTGAGTGGGAGAGAGTGAGTGAGTGGGAGTGGGAGAGAGTGAGTGTGAGTGGGAGAGAGTGAGCGAGAGAGAGTGAGTGAGTGTGAGCGGGAGAGAGTGAGTGAGTGTGAGAGAGTGAGTGCGTGTGAGCGGGAGAGAGTGAGTGAGTGTGAGCGGGACAGAGTGAGTGCGTGTGAGTGGGAGAGAGTGAGTGAGTGTGAGTGGGAGAGAGTGAGTGTGAGAGTGAGTGGGAGAGAGTGAGTGTGAGTGAGAGAGTGTGTGAGTGGGAGAGAGTGAGTGAGTGAGTGGGAGTGGGAGAGAGTGAGTGTGAGTGGGAGAGAGTGAGCGAGAGAGAGTGAGTGAGTGTGAGCGGGAGAGAGTGAGTGAGTGTGAGAGAGTGAGTGAGTGTGAGCGGGACAGAGTGAGTGCGTGTGAGTGGGAGAGAGTGAGTGAGTGGGAGAGAGTGAGTGCGTGTGAGTGGGAGAGAGTGAGTGAGTGTGAGAGTGAGTGGGAGAGAGTGAGTGTGAGTGAGAGAGTGAGTGCGTGTGAGTGGGAGAGAGTGAGTGTGAGTGGGAGAGAGTGAGCGAGAGAGAGTGAGTGAGTGTGAGCGGGAGAGAGTGAGTGAGTGTGAGAGAGTGAGTGCGTGTGAGTGGGAGAGAGTGAGTGCGTGTGAGTGGGAGAGAGTGAGTGAGTGTGAGCGGGACAGAGTGAGTGCGTGTGAGTGGGAGAGAGTGAGTGAGTGGGTGAGAGTGAGTGCGTGTGAGTGGGAGAGAGTGAGTGCGTGTGAGTGGGAGAGAGTGAGTGAGTGTGAGTGGGAGAGAGTGAGTGAGTGTGAGTGGGAGAGAGTGAGTGTGAGTGAGTGGGAGAGAGTGAGCGGGAGAGAGTGAGTGAGTGTGAGCGGGAGAGAGTGAGTGAGTGGGAGAGAGTGAGTGAGCGTGAGTGGGAGAGAGTGAGTGAGTGTGAGTGGGAGAGAGTGTGTGAGTGGGAGAGAGAGTGAGTGTGAGTGAGTGTGAGTGAGTGTGAGTGGGAGAGAGTGAGTGCGTGGGAGTGGGAGAGAGTGAGCGGGAGAGAGTGAGTGAGTGTGAGCGGGAGAGAGTGAGTGAGTGTGAGTGGGAGAGAGTGAGTGAGTGTGAGTGGGAGAGAGTGAGTGAGTGTGAGTGGGAGAGAGTGAGTGAGTGTGAGTGGGAGAGAGTGAGTGAGTGTGAGTGGGAGAGAGTGAGTGAGTGTGAGTGGGAGAGAGTGAGTGAGTGTGAGTGGGAGAGAGTGAGTGAGTGTGAGTGGGAGTGAGTGAGTGGGAGAGAGTGAGTGAGTGTGAGTGGGAGAGAGTGAGTGAGTGTGAGTAAGTGTGAGTGAGAGAGAGTGAGTGAGTGGGAGAGAGTGAGTGAGTGTGAGGTGAGAGAGTGAGTGAGTGGGAGAGAGTGAGTGAGTGGGAGTGAGAGAGAGTGAGTGGGGGAGAGAGAGTGAGTGGGAGTGGGAGAGAGTGAGTGAGTGGGAGTGGGAGAGAGTGAGTGAGTGGGAGCGGGAGAGAGTGAGTGAGTGTGAGCGGGAGAGAG
>CM059433.1:142806628-142851743 GCA_030390025.1 Squalus acanthias | reverse complement strand
GAGCAGTTCGCTCCTTCGTCAGGTAAGTTTAGCAGTGAGAGAATCTCCCAGAATTCACAATTTAAACACAGACAAAATATATTCAAATCTTTCCCACATCAAAGAGCATAGCCAAGACAATGAGATGTGTCCCAGGGGGTCCAACGTGTCAAACCACCTGCTGGCTGCATATCCTGTCAATCTGTGTAGGTTCTTGTGTTAGCCTTTTTAAAAAAAAAACACCTGGGAAGACCGGCCATGATGTCAAGTCACGTTCTGTATCGTGACATGAACCCGATATCGCGATTGAGGCCCTCAGAATCGGTTTCATTCCTGGACACACGAATCTCCATCAAAGACGGACGCCTCAGCACTTCACTCTACCGCAAGCCCACGGACAACCTCACGATGCTCCACTTCTCCAGCTTCCACCCTAACCACGTTAAAGAAGCCATCCCCTATGGACAAGCCCTGCGAATACACAGGATCTGCTCAGACGAGGAGGAACGCGATGGACACCTACGGACACTGAAAGACGCCCTCGTAAGAACGGGATATGACGCTCGACTCGTCGATCGACAGTTCCGACGGACCACAGCGAAAAACCGCATAGACCTCCTCAGAAGACGAACACGGGACACAACCAACAGAGTACCCTACGTCGTCCAGTACTTCCCCGGAGCGGAAAAACTACGCCATGTTCTTCGCAGCCTTCAACATGTCATCGATGACGACAAACACCTTGCTAAGGCCATCCCCACGCCTCCACTACTCGCCTTCAAGCAGCCGCCCTAACCTCAAAAGTACCATCGTTCGCAGCAGATTACCCATCTTTCAGGCGAACAGCAACCAAGACACCACACAACCCTGCCACGGCAACCTCTGCAAGACATGCCAAATCATGGACACAGATACCATCATCACACGTGAGGACACTACCCACCAGGTACACGGTACATACTCATGTGACTCGGCCAACGTTGTCTACCTGATACGTTGCAGTAAAGGATGCTCCAGAGCATGGTACATCGGCGAGACCATGCAGACACTGAGACAACGTATGAACGGACACCGCGCAACAATCGCCAGGCAGGAGGGTTGCCTCCCAGTCGGGGAACACTTCAGCAGCCAGGGGCATTCAGCCTCGGATATGCGGGTAAGCGTTCTCCAAGGCGGCCTTCGAAATACACGACAGCGCAAAATCATAGAGCAGAAACTGATAGCCAAGTTCCGCACTCATGAGGAGGGCCTCAATCGCGATATCGGGTTCATGTCACGATACAGAACGTGACTTGACATCATGGCCGGTCTTCCCAGGTGTTTTTTTTTTAAAAAAAGGCTAACACAAGAACCTACACAGATTGACAGGATATGCAGCCAGCAGGTGGTTTGACACGTTGGACCCCCTGGGACACATCTCATTGTCTTGGCTATGCTCTTTGATGTGGGAAAGATTTGAATATATTTTGTCTGTGTTTAAATTGTGAATTCTGGGAGATTCTCTCACTGCTAAACTTACCTGACGAAGGAGCGAACTGCTCCGAAAGCTTGTAAAATTAAATAAATCTGTTGGACTATAACCTGGTGTTGTGCGACTTCTCATTTTTGTCCACCCCAGTCCAACGCCGGCATCTCCACATCATGAGTATATTCAAGACAGAGATCGATAGATTTTTGAATATTAAGGGAATCAAGGGATATGGGGATAGTGCAGGAAAGTGAAGATGAGGTAGAAGATCAGCCATGATCTTACTGAATGGCGGAGCAGGCTCGAAGGGCCAAATGGCCGACTCCTGCTCCTATTTCTTATGTCAACTGTTATTTTTAAATCTGAGATTGATAGATTTTTGTTAACCAAAGGTATTAAAGGATATGGGGCAAAGGCGGGCAAAGGGTTGGCTCCTAGCGACACTGGTGCTGTCGGAATGTAAAAGATCCCATGGCACTATGCTGGGAGATGAGGAGAATTATTTTACGCAATGAGTTGTTGTGATCTGGAATGCGCTGCCTGAAAGGGCGGTGGAAGCAAATTCAATAGTAACTTTCAAAAGGGGAATTGGACAAATACTTGAAGGGGAAAATTGCAGGGCGACGGGGAAAATTGCAGGGGAGTGGGACTAATTGGATAGCTCTTTCAAACGAGCTGGCACAGGCAGGATGGACCGAATGGCCTCTCTCTGTGCTGTATCAGTCTATGACTGTGGCCCAAGGCAACTCTGGGAGGAAAGAGTTAAGGAGAAGAGTAAATTTATAGAAACGGTTTTCAAGCAGAACACTGAACCGGATTAACCCCAGAGTGACACACTGAACCGGATTAACCCCGGAGTGACACACTGAACCGGATTAACCCCGGAGTGACACACTGACCCGGATTAACCCCAGAGTGACACACTGACCCGGATTAACCCCGGAGTGACACACTGACCCGGATTAACCCCCGAGTGACACACCGACCCGGATTAACCCCCGAGTGACACACTGAACCGGATTAACCCCCGAGTGACACACTGAACCGGATTAACCCCCGAGTGACACACTGAACCGGATTAACCCCCGAGTGACACACTGAACCGGATTAACCCCCGAGTGACACACTGACCCGGATTAACCCGAGTGACACACTGACCCGGATTAACCCCGAGTGACACACTGACCCGGATTAACCCCGAGTGACACACTGACCCGGATTAACCCGAGTGACACACTGAACCGGATTAACCCGAGTGACACACTGACCCGGATTAACCCCGAGTGACACACTGACCCGGATTAACCCCGAGTGACACACTGAACCGGATTAACCCGAGTGACACACTGAACCGGATTAACCCGAGTGACACACTGACCCGGATTAACCCCGAGTGACACACTGACCCGGATTAACCCCGGAGTGACACACTGAACCGGATTAACCCGAGTGACACACTGAACCGGATTAACCCGAGTGACACACTGAACCGTATTAACCCGAGTGACACACTGACCCGGATTAACTCCGAGTGACACACTGACCCGGATTAACCCCGGAGTGATACACTGACCCGGATTAACCCGAGTGACACACTGACCCGGATTAACCCCGAGTGACACACTGACCCGGATTAACCCCGAGTGACACACTGACCCGGATTAACCCCGAGTGACACACTGACCCGGATTAACCCCGAGTGACACACTGACCCGGATTAACCCCCGAGTGACACACTGACCCGGATTAACCCCGGAGTGACACACCGACCCGGATTAACCCCGGAGTGACACACTGACCCGGATTAACCCCCGAGTGACACACTGACCCGGATTAACCCCCGAGTGACACACTGACCCGGATTAACCCCGGAGTGACACACTGACCCGGATTAACCCCGAGTGACACACTGACCCGGATTAACCCCGAGTGACACACTGACCCGGATTAACCCCCGAGTGACACACTGACCCGGATTAACCCCCGAGTGACACACTGACCCGGATTAACCCCCGAGTGACACACTGACCCGGATTAACCCCGAGTGACACACTGACCCGGATTAACCCCCGAGTGACACACTGAACCGGATTAACCCCCGAGTGACACACTGACCCGGATTAACCCCCGAGTGACACACTGACCCGGATTAACCCCGAGTGACACACTGACCCGGATTAACCCCCGAGTGACACACTGACCCGGATTAACCCCGAGTGACACACTGACCCGGATTAACCCCGAGTGACACACTGACCCGGATTAACCCCGAGTGACACACTGACCCGGATTAACCCCGAGTGACACACTGACCCGGATTAACCCCGGAGTGACACACTGACCCGGATTAACCCCGAGTGACACACTGACCCGGATTAACCCCGGAGTGACACACTGACCCGGATTAACCCCGAGTGACACACTGACCCGGATTAACCCGAGTGACACACTGACCCGGATTAACCCCGAGTGACACACTGAACCGGATTAACCCCGAGTGACACACTGAACCGGATTAACCCCGAGTGACACACTGACCCGGATTAACTCCGAGTGACACACTGACCCGGATTAACCCCGGAGTGATACACTGACCCGGATTAACCCGAGTGACACACTGACCCGGATTAACCCGAGTGACACACTGAACCGGATTAACCCGAGTGACACACTGACCCGGATTAACCCCGAGTGACACACTGACCCGGATTAACCCCGAGTGACACACTGACCCGGATTAACCCCGAGTGACACACTGACCCGGATTAACCCCGAGTGACACACCGACCCGGATTAACCCCGGAGTGACACACTGACCCGGATTAACCCCCGAGTGACACACTGACCCGGATTAACCCCGAGTGACACACTGACCGGATTAACCCCCGAGTGACACACTGACCCGGATTAACCCCGAGTGACACACTGACCCGGATTAACCCCGAGTGACACACTGACCCGGATTAACCCCCGAGTGACACACTGACCCGGATTAACCCCGAGTGACACACTGACCCGGATTAACCCCCGAGTGACACACTGACCCGGATTAACCCCGAGTGACACACTGACCCGGATTAACCCCGAGTGACACACTGACCCGGATTAACCCCGAGTGACACACTGACCCGATTAACCCGAGTGACACACTGACCCGGATTAACCCCCGAGTGACACACTGACCCGGATTAACCCCGAGTGACACACTGACCCGGATTAACCCCGAGTGACACACTGACCCGGATTAACCCCGAGTGACACACTGACCCGGATTAACCCCGAGTGACACACTGACCCGGATTAACCCCGGAGTGACACACTGACCCGGATTAACCCCGAGTGACACACTGACCCGGATTAACCCCGGAGTGACACACTGACCCGGATTAACCCCGAGTGACACACTGACCCGGATTAACCCCCGGAGTGACACACTGACCCGGATTAACCCCCGAGTGACACACTGACCCGGATTAACCCCGAGTGACACACTGACCCGGATTAACCCCGAGTGACACACTGACCCGGATTAACCCCGAGTGACACACTGACCCGGATTAACCCCCGAGTGACACACTGACCCGGATTAACCCGGAGGGACACACTGACCCGGATTAACCCCGAGGGACACACTGACCCGGATTAACCCCGGAGGGACACACTGACCCGGATTAACCCCGGAGGGACACACTGACCCGGATTAACCCCCGAGTGACACACTGACCCGGATTAACCCCCGAGTGACACACTGACCCGGATTAACCCCCGAGTGACACACTGACCCGGATTAACCCCGAGTGACACACTGACCCGGATTAACCCCGGAGTGACACACTGACCCGGATTAACCCCGGAGTGACACACTGACCCGGATTAACCCCCGAGTGACACACTGACCCGGATTAACCCCCGAGTGACACACTGACCCGGATTAACCCGGGTGACACACTGACCCGGATTAACCCCGAGTGACACACTGACCCGGATTAACCCGAGTGACACACTGACCCGGATTAACCCCGGAGTGACACACTGACCCGGATTAACCCCGGAGTGACACACTGACCCGGATTAACCCCGAGTGACACACTGACCCGGATTAACCCCGGAGTGACACACTGACCCGGATTAACCCCGGAGTGACACACTGACCCGATTAACCCCGAGTGACACACGACCCGATTAACCCCGAGTGACACACTGACCCCGGATTAACCCCGGAGGGACACACAGACCCGGATTAACCCCGGAGGGACACACTGACCCGGATTAACCCCGTGAGGACACACTGACCCGGATTAACCCGGAGTGACACACTGACCCGGATTAACCCCGGAGTGACACACTGACCCGGATTAACCCCGAGTGACACACTGACCCGGGATAACCCCGGAGTGACACACTGAACCCGATTATCCCCGGAGGGGACACACTGACCCGTATTAACCCCTGAGGGACACACTGACCCGAATTAACCCCGGAGGGACACACTGACCCGGATTAACCCGAGTGACACACTGACCCGGATTAACCCCGGAGGGACACACTGACTCCGGATTAACCCCGAGTGACACACTGACCCGGATTAACCCCGGAGGGACACACTGACTCCGGATTAACCCCAGAGGGACACACTGACCCGGATTAACCCCGGAGGGACACACTGACCCGGATTAACCCCGGAGGGACACACTGACCCGGATTAACCCGAGTGACACACTGACCCGGATTAACCCCGGAGGGACACACTGACCCGGATTAACCCGAGTGACACACTGACCCGGATTAACCCCGGAGGGACACACTGACCCGGATTAACCCCGGAGGGACACACTGACCCGGATTAACCCCGGAGGGACACACTGACCCGGATTAACCCCGGAGGGACACACTGACCCGGATTAACCCCCGAGTGACACACTGACCCGGATTAACCCCCGAGTGACACACTGACCCGGATTAACCCGAGTGACACACTGACCCGGATTAACCCCGGAGGGACACACTGACCCGGATTAACCCGAGTGACACACTGACCCGGATTAACCCCCGAGTGACACACTGAACCGGATTAACCCCCGAGTGACACACTGACCCGGATTAACCCGAGTGACACACTGACCCGGATTAACCCCCGAGTGACACACTGACCCGGATTAACCCGAGTGACACACTGACCCGGATTAACCCCGGAGTGACACACTGACCCGGATTAACCCGAGTGACACACTGACCCGGATTAACCCCGGAGTGACACACTGACCCGGATTAACCCCGGAGGGACACACTGACCCGGATTAACCCCGGAGTGACACACTGACCCGGATTAACCCCCGAGTGACACACTGACCCGGATTAACCCGAGTGACACACTGACCCGGATTAACCCCGGAGTGACACACTGACCTGGATTAACCCGAGTGACACACTGACCCGGATTAACCCCGGAGTGACACACTGACCCGGATTAACCCCGGAGGGACACACTGACCCGGATTAACCCGAGGGACACACTGACCCGGATTAACCCCGAGGGACACACTGACCCGGATTAACCCGAGTGACACACTGACCCGGATTAACCCCGGAGTGACACACTGACCCGGATTAACCCCGGAGGGACACACTGACCCGGATTAACCCCGGAGTGACACACTGACCCGGATTAACCCCGGAGGGACACACTGACCCGGATTAACCCCCGAGTGACACACTGACCCGGATTAACCCCGGAGGGACACACTGACCCGGATTAACCCCCGAGTGACACACTGACCCGGATTAACCCGGGTGACACACTGACCCGGATTAACCCCGGAGGGACACACTGACCCGGATTAACCCCGGAGTGACACACTGACCCGGATTAACCCGAGTGACACACTGACCCGGATTAACCCCGAGTGACACACTGACCCGGATTAACCCCGAGTGACACACTGACCCGGATTAACCCCGAGGGACACACTGACCCGGATTAACCCCGAGGGACACACTGACCCGGTATACTCACGAGTCTCCGTCTTCTCCCAGGAAGGTGTAGGGATTGAGCGTGTCTGCGGACCCGGGATCAGGCTCCAGCTCCACGATGGACCCGGGCTCCTCATCCCCGGCCGCCCGCAGCCGGCAGGACCGCTCCAGCGCCTCCGACAGCGACTCGCTGAGCGACTGTGATCCATACGAGGAGTCGAGGCGTTCGGCCTCGGCCTTGGGGTCCGGCCCGGCCCCCAGCTCCCGGTCCCCAACCCCCAGCGGCTGGGCCAGCGGGCAGGAGGCCGAGTCCAGCCGGCCGCTCAGGGACTGCGAGCCGTACGAGGAGTCCAGGCGCTCGGCCTCGGGGTCGGGGTCCGACTGACAGCGGCCGGCCTCCATCTTCACGGTTCACCGGCTCAATGACAACCGCTCACCCGGAGCCGAGACTGCACACTCACTGACCCCGCCCCCGGCCCGCCCCTCACTGACCCCGCCCCCGGCCCGCCCCTCACTGACCCCGCCCCTCACTGACCCCGCCCCCGGCCCGCCCCCTCACTGACCCCGCCCCCGGCCCGCCCCTCACTGACCCCGCCCCTCACTGACCCCGCCCCCGGCCCGCCCCCTCACTGACCCCGCCCCCGGCCCGCCCCTCACTGACCCCGCCCCTCACTGACCCCGCCCCGCCCCCGGCCCGCCCCTCACTGACCCCGCCCCCGGCCCGCCCCTCACTGACCCCGCCCCCGGCCCGCCCCGCCCCCGGCCCGCCCCCTCACTGACCCCGCCCCTCACTGACCCCGCCCCGCCCCCGGCCCGCCCCCTCACTGACCCCGCCCCCGGCCCGCCCCTCACTGACCCCGCCCCCTCACTGACCCCGCCCCCGGCCCGCCCCTCACTGACCCCGCCCCCTCACTGACCCCGCCCCCGGCCCGCCCCTCACTGACCCCGCCCCCTCACTGACCCCGCCCCCGGCCCGCCCCTCACTGACCCCGCCCCCGGCCCGCCCCCTCACTGACCCCGCCCCCGGGCCCGCCCCTCACTGACCCCGGCCCGGGCCCGCCCCCTCACTGACCCCGCCCCCGGCCCCGGGCCCGCCCCCTCACTGACCCCGCCCCATCTCACTGACCCCGCCCCCGGCCCGCCCCTCACTGACCCCGCCCCCGGCCCGCCCCTCACTGACCCCGCCCCCCGGACCCGAGACTGCACACTCAGCAAGAACCGCGCCCGGCCCGCCCCCGGCCCCGCCCCGCCCCCGGCCCCGGCCCCGCCCCTCACTGACCCCGCCCCCCGGCCCGCCCCTCACTGACCCCGCCCCCGGCCCGCCCCCGGCCCGCCCCTCACTGACCCCGCCCCCCGGCCCGCCCCTCACTGACCCCGCCCCCGGCCCGCCCCCTCACTGACCCCGCCCCGGCCCGCCCCCTCACTGACCCCGCCCCCGGCCCGCCCCCTCACTGACCCCGCCCCCGGCCCGCCCCTCACTGACCCCGCCCCCCGGCCCGCCCCTCACTGACCCCGCCCCCGGCCCGCCCCCTCACTGACCCCGCCCCCGGCCCGCCCCCTCACTGACCCCGCCCCCGGCCCGCCCCCTCACTGACCCCGCCCCCGGCCCGCCCCCTCACTGACCCCGCCCCCGGCCCGCCCCTCACTGACCCCGCCCCGGCTCCGCCCCCTCTCACTGACCCCGCCCCCGGCCCGCCCCTCACTGACCCCGCCCCCGGCCCGCCCCCGGCCCGCCCCTCACTGACCCCGCCCCCCGGCCCGCCCCTCACTGACCCCGCCCCCGGCCCGCCCCCTCACTGACCCCGCCCCCGGCCCGCCCCCTCACTGACCCCGCCCCCGGCCCGCCCCCTCACTGACCCCGCCCCCGGCCCGCCCCCTCACTGACCCCGCCCCCGGCCCGCCCCTCACTGACCCCGCCCCGGCTCCGCCCCCTCTCACTGACCCCGCCCCCGGCCCGCCCCTCACTGACCCCGCCCCCGGCCCGCCCCTCACTGACCCCGCCCCGGCTCCGCCCCCTCTCACTGACCCCGCCCCGGCCCCGGGCCCGCCCCCTCACTGACCCCGCCCCCGGCCCGCCCCCTCACTGACCCCGCCCCCGGCCCGCCCCTCACTGACCCCGCCCCGGCTCCGCCCCCTCTCACTGACCCCGCCCCCGGCCCGCCCCTCACTGACCCCGCCCCCGGCCCGCCCCTCACTGACCCCGCCCCGGCTCCGCCCCCTCTCACTGACCCCGCCCCCGGCCCGCCCCCTCACTGACCCCGCCCCAGGGCCCGCCCCCTCACTGACCCCGCCCCAGGCCCCGCCCCTCACTGACCCCGCCCCCAGCCCGCCCCCTCACTGACCCCGCCCCAGGGCCCGCACCCTCACTGACCCCGCCCCTCACTGACCCCGCCCCCGGGCCCGCCCCCTCACTGACCCCGACCCTCACTGACCCCGCCCCCGGGCCCGCCCCCTCACTGACCCCGCCCCTCACTGACCCCGCCCCCGGGCCCGCCCCCTCACTGACCCCGCCCCGCCCCCTCACTGAGCCCGCCCCGGCCCCTGGCCCCGCCCCTCACTGACCCCGCCCCCGGACCCGCCCCCTCACTGACCCCGCCCCCTCACTGACCCCGCCCGGGCCCGCCCCCTCACTGACCCCGCCCCGGGCCCGCCCCCTCACTGGCCCCGCCCCCTCACTGACCCCGCCCGGGCCCGCCCCCTCACTGACCCCGCCCCGGGCCCGCCCCCTCACTGGCCCCGCCCCCTCACTGACCCCGACCCCGGCCCCGCCCCATCTCACTGACCCCGCCCCCTCACTGACCCCGCCCCATCTCACTGACCCCCGCCCCCGGGCCCGCCCCCTCACTGACCCCGCCCCCTCACTGACCCCGCCCCATCTCACTGACCCCGCCCCCGGGCCCGCCCCCTCACTGACCCCGCCCCATCTCACTGACCCCGCCCCCTCACTGACCACGCCCACTCACTGACCACGCCCCGGCCCCGCCCCCTCACTGACCACCCCCCGGCCCCGCCCCCTCACTGACCACCCCCGGCCCCACCCCCTCACTGACCACGCCCCCTCACTGACCACGCCCCGGCCCCGCCCCCCTCACTGACCCCCGCCCCCTCACTGACCCCTCCCCGGCCCCACCCCCTCTCACTGTATCACTCCCCTGGCCCCGCCCCCTCTCTCACTGTATCACTCCCCTGGCCCCGCCCCCTCTCTCACTGTATCACTCCCCTGGCCCCGCCCCCTCTCTCACTGTATCACTCCCCTGGCCCCGCCCCCTCTCTCTGTATCACTCCCCTGGCCCCGCCCCCTCTCTCTGTATCACTCCCCTGGCCCCGCCCCCTCTCTCTGTATCACTCCCCTGGCCCCGCCCCCTCTCTCTGTATCACTCCCCCTGGCCCCGCCCCCTCTCTCTGTATCACTCCCCCTGGCCCCGCCCCCTCTCACTGTATCACTCCCCTGGCCCCGCCCCCTCTCTGTATCACTCCCTGGCCCAGCCCCCTCTCTCTCTGTATCACTCCCTGGCCCAGCCCCCTCTCTCTCTGTATCACTCCCCTGGCCCCGCCCCCTCTCACTGTATCACTCCCTGGCCCAGCCCCCTCTCTCTGTATCACTCCCTGGCCCAGCCCCCTCTCACTGTATCACTCCCCTGGCCCCGCCCCCTCTCTCTGTATCACTCCCTGGCCCAGCCCCCTCTCTCACTGTATCACTCCCCTGGCCCCGCCCCCTCTCTCTGTATCACTCCCCCTGGCCCCGCCCCCTCTCTGTATCACTCCCCCTGGCCCCGCCCCCTCTCTCTGTATCACTCCCTGGCCCAGCCCCCTCTCTCACTGTATCACTCCCCTGGCCCCGCCCCCTCTCTCTGTATCACTCCCTGGCCCAGCCCCCTCTCTCACTGTATCACTCCCCTGGCCCCGCCCCCTCTCTCTGTATCACTCCCTGGCCCAGCCCCCTCTCTCACTGTATCACTCCCCTGGCCCCGCCCCCTCTCTCTGTATCACTCCCTGGCCCAGCCCCCTCTCTCACTGTATCACTCCCCTGGCCCCGCCCCCTCTCTCTGTATCACTCCCTGGCCCAGCCCCCTCTCTCTGTATCACTCCCTGGCCCCGCCCCCTCTCTCTGTATCACTCCCCGTGTCCCCGCTCCCTCTCTCAGTATCACTCCCCTGGCCCCGCCCCCTCTCTCTATCACTCCCCGTGTCCCCGCTCCCTCTCTCAGTATCACTCCCTGGCCCAGCCCCCTCTCTCTGTATCACTCCCCGTGTCCCCGCTCCCTCTCTCAGTATCACTCCCCCTGGCCCAGCCCCCTCTCTCAGTATCACTCCCCCTGGCCCAGCCCCCTCTCTCAGTATCACTCCCCCTGGCCCCGCCCCCTCTCTCTATCACTCCCCGTGTCCCCGCCCCCCCCTCTCACTGTATCACTCCCCTGGCCCCGCCCCCTCTCTCTGTATCACTCCCTGGCCCAGCCCCCTCTCTCTGTATCACTCCCCGTGTCCCCGCCCCCCCCTCACTGTATCACTCCCCTGGCCCCGCCCCCTCTCTCTGTATCACTCCCTGGCCCAGCCCCCTCTCTCTGTATCACTCCCCGTGTCCCCGCTCCCTCTCTCAGTATCACTCCCCTGGCCCCGCCCCCTCACTGACCACGCCCCCGCCCCCGCCCCCTCACTGACCCCGCCCCCTCTCTCTGTATCACAACCCCTGGCCCCGCCCCCTATCTCTGTATCACCTCCGGCCCCGCCCCCTCTCTGTATCACCCCCCGGCCCCGCCCCCTCTCTGTATCACTCCCCGGCCCCGCCCCCTCTCTCTGTATCACTCCCCGGCCCCGCCCCCTCTCTCTGTATCACTCCCCGGCCCCGCCCCCTCTCTCTGTATCACTCCCCGGCCCCGCCCCCTCTCTCTGTATCACTCCCCGTGTCCCCGCCCCCTCTCTCTGTATCACTCCCCGTGTCCCCGCCCCCTCTCTCTGTATCACTCCCCCAAGTCCCGCCCCCTCTCTCTGTATCACTCCCCGTGTCCCCGCCCCCTCTCTCTGTATCACTACCCGGCCCCGCCCCCTCTCTCTGTATCACTCCCCGTGTCTCCGCCCCCTCTCTCTGTATCACTACCCGGCCCCACCCCCTCTCTCTGTATCACTCCCGTGTCCCTGCCCTCTCTCTGTGTCACTCCCAGTGTCCCCGCCCCCTCTCTCTGTATCACTCCCCGTGTCTCCGCCCCCTCTCTGTATCACTCCCCGTGTCCCCGCCCCCTCTCTGTATCACTCCCCCATGCCCCGCCCCCTCTCTCTGTATCACTCTCCGGCCACGCCCCCTCTCTCTGTATCACTCCCCAGCCCCGCCCCCTCTCTGTATCACTCCCCGTGTCCCCGCCCCCTCTCTCTGTATCACTCCCCGTGTCCCCGCCCCCTCTCTCTGTATCACTCCCCGTGTCCCCGCCCCCCCTCTCTCTATCACTTCCCGTGTCCCCGCCCCTCTCTCTGTATCACTCCCCGGCCCCGCCCCCTCTCTGTATCACTCCCTGGCCCCGACCCCTCTCTGTATCACTCCCCGGCCCCGCCCCCTCTCTGTATCACTCCCCGGCCCCGCCCCCTCTCTGTATCACTCCCCGGCCCCGCCCCCTCTCTGTGTCACTCCCCGGCCCCGCCCCCTCTCTCTGTATCACTCCCCGGCCCCGCCCCCTCTCTGTTTCACTCCCAGGCCCCGCGCCCTCTCTGTATCACTCCCCGGCCCCGCCCCCTCTGTATCACTCCCCGTGTCCCCGACCCCTCTCTCTGTATCACTCCCCGTGTCCCCGCCCCCTCCCTCTGTATCACTCCCTGGCCACGCCTTCTCTCTGTATCACTCCCTGGCCCCGCCCCCTCTCTCTGTATTACTCCCCGGCCCGCCCCCGCCCCCTCTCTGTGAATCACTCCCCGGCCCGCCCCCTCTCCGTGAATCACTCCCCGGCCCCGCCCCCTCTCTGTATCACTCCCAATGTCCCCGCCCCCTCTCTCTGTATCACTCCCCCTTTTCCCGCCCCCTCTCTCTGTATCACTCCCCCTGGCCCCGCCCCCTCTCTCTGTATCACTCCCCGTGTCTCCGCCCCCCCTCTCTGTATCACTCCCCGTGTCCCCGCCCCCTCTCACTGTATCACTCTCCCTGGCCCCGCCCCCTCTCTGTATCACTCCCAGTGTCTCCGCCCCCTCTCTGTGTATCACTCCCTGGGCCCGCCCCCTCTCTCTATCACTCCCCGTGTCCCCGCCCCCTCTCTGTATCACTCCCCGCCCCCGCCCCCTCTCTCTGTATCACACCCCTGGCCCCGCCCCCTCTCTCTGTATCACTCCCCCCAAGTCCCGCCCCCTCTCTCTGTATCACTCCCCGTGTCCCCGCCCCCTCTCTCTGTATCACTCCCTGGCCCCGCCCCCTCTCTCCGTGTCAATTCCTGGCCCCGCACCCTCTCCTTGTGTCACTCCCTGGCCCCGCCCTCTCTCTGTATCACTCCCCGTGTCCCCGCCCCCTCTCTCTGTATCACTCCCCGGCCCCGCCCCCTCTCTCTGTATCACTCCCCGGCCCCGCCCCCTCTCTGTATCACTCCCCGGCCCCGCCCCCTCTCTGTATCTCTCCCCGTGTCTCCGCCCCCTCTCTCTGTATCACTCCCCCGGCCCCGCCCCTCTCTCTGTATCACTCCCCATGTCCCCGACCCCTCTCTCTGTATCACTCCCCGTGTCCCCGACCCCTCTCTCTGTATCACTCCCCGTGTCCCCGCCCCCTCTCATGTATCACTCCCCGTGTCCCCGCCCCCTCTCTGTATCACTCCCCCTGGCCCCGCCCCCTCTCTCTGTATCACTCCCTGGCACCGCCCCCTCTCTCTGTATCACTCCCCGTGTCCCCGCCCCCTCTCTCTGTTTCACTCCCCGTGTCTCCGCCCCCTCTCTCTGTATCACTCCCCGTGTCCCCGCCCCCTCTCTCTGTATCACTCCCTGGCCCCGCCCCCTCTCTCCGTGTCACTCCCTGGCCCCGCCCCCTCTCTGTATCACTCCCCGTGTCTCCGCCCCCTCTCTCTGTATCACTCCCGTGTCCCCGCCCCCTCTCTGTATCACTCCCCGGCCCCCGCCCCCTCTCTGTGTCACTCCCCGGCCCCGCCCCCTCTCTCTGTATCACTCCCCGGCCCCGCCCCCTCTCTGTTTCACTCCCAGGCCCCGCGCCCTCTCTGTATCACTCCCGGCCCCGCCCCCTCTGTATCACTCCCCGTGTCCCCGACCCCTCTCTCTGTATCACTCCCCGTGTCCCCGCCCCCTCCCTCTGTATCACTCCCTGGCCACGCCTTCTCTCTGTATCACTCCCTGGCCCCGCCCCCTCTCTCTGTGAATCACTCCCCGGCCCGCCCCCTCTCTGTGAATCACTCCCCGGCCCCGCCCCCTCTCTGTATCACTCCCAATGTCCCCGCCCCCTCTCTTTGTATCACTCCCCCTTTTCCCGCCCCCTCTCTCTGTATCACTCCCCCTGGCCCCGCCCCCTCTCTCTGTATCATTCCCCGTGTCTCCGCCCCCCCTCTCTGTATCACTCCCCGTGTCCCGCCCCCTCTCACTGTATCACTCTCCCTGGCCCCGCCCCCTCTCTGTATCACTCCCAGTGTCTCCGCCCCCTCTCTGTGTATCACTCCCTGGGCCCGCCCCCTCTCTCTATCACTCCCCGTGTCCCCGCCCCCTCTCTGTATCACTCCCCGCCCCCGCCCCCTCTCTCTGTATCACACCCCCTGGCCCCGCCCCCTCTCTCTGTATCACGCCCCGTGTCCCCGCCCCCTCTCTCTGTATCACTCCCCCAAGTCCCGCCCCCTCTCTCTGTATCACTCCCCGTGTCCCCGCCCCCTCTCTCTGTATCACTCCCTGGCCCCGCCCCCTCTCTCCGTGTCAATTCCTGGCCCCGCACCCTCTCCTTGTGTCACTCCCTGGCCCCGCCCTCTCTCTGTATCACTCCCCGTGTCCCCGCCCCCTCTCTCTGTATCACTCCCCGGCCCCGCCCCCTCTCTCTGTATCACTCCCCGGCCCCGCCCCCTCTCTGTATCACTCCCCGGCCCCGCCCCCTCTCTGTATCTCTCCCCGTGTCTCCGCCCCCTCTCTCTGTATCACTCCCCCGGCCCCGCCCTCTCTCTGTATCACTCCCCATGTCCCCGACCCCTCTCTCTGTATCACTCCCCGTGTCCCCGACCCCTCTCTCTGTATCACTCCCCGTGTCCCCGCCCCCTCTCATGTATCACTCCCCGTGTCCCGCCCCCTCTCTGTATCACTCCCCTGGCCCCGCCCCCTCTCTCTGTATCACTCCCCTGGCACCGCCCCCTCTCTCTGTATCACTCCCCGTGTCCCCGCCCCCTCTCTCTGTATCACTCCCCGTGTCCCCGCCCCCTCTCTCTGTATCACTCCCCGTGTCTCCGCCCCCTCTCTCTGTATCACTCCCCGTGTCCCCGCCCCCTCTCTCTGTATCACTCCCTGGCCCCGCCCCCTCTCTCCATGTCACTCCCTGGCCCCGCCCCCTCTCTGTATCACTCCCCGTGTCTCCGCCCCCTCTCTCTGTATCACTCCCCGTGTCCCCGCCCCCTCTCTGTATCACTCCCCGTGTCCCCGCCCCCTCTCTGTATCACTCCCCGTGTCCCCGACCCCTCTCATGTATCACTCCCCGTGTCCCCGCGCCCTCTCTGTATCACTCCCCGTGTCCCCGCCCCCTCTCTGTATCACTCCCCGTGTCCCCGCCCCCTCTCTGTATCACTCCCCGTGTCCCCGCCCCCTCTCATGTATCACTCCCCGTGTCCCCGCCCCCTCTCTGTATCACTCCCCCTGGCCCTGCCCCCTCTCTCTGTATCACTCCCCAGCCCCGCCCCCTCTCTGTATCACTCCCCGTGTCCCCGCCCCCTCTCTGTATCACTCCCCGTGTCCCGCCCCCTCTCTCTGTATCACTCCCCGTGTCCCCGCCCCCTCTCTCTGTATCACTCCCCGTGTCCCCGCCCCCTCTCTCTGTATCACTCCCCGTGTCCCCGCCCCCTCTCTCTGTATCACTCCCCGTGTCCCCGCCCCCCTCTCTGTATCACTCCCCAGCCCCGCCCCCTCTCTCTGTATCACTCCCCGTGTCCCCGCCCCCTCTCTCTGTTTCACTCCCCGTGTCCCCGCTCCCTCTCTCTAGATACCCACCAAGTACATGGTACATACTCATGTGACTCGGCCAACGTTGTCTACCTGATACGTTGCAGGAAAGGATGCCCCGGAGCATGGTACATCGGCGAGACCATGCAGACACTGAGACAACGTATGAACGGACACTGCGCAACAATCGCCAGGCAGGAGTGTTCCCTCCCAGTCGAGGAACACTTCAGCAGTCAAGGACATTCAGCCTCCGATCTGCGGGTTAGCTTTCTCCAAGGCGGCCTTCGAGACACACGACAACGCAAAATCATCGAGCAGAAACTGATAGCCAAGTTCCGCACTCATGAGGACGGCCTCAATAGGGATATCGGGTTCATGTCACGCTACAGAACGTGACTTGACATCGTTGTCTGTCTTTCCAGTTTTTAAAAAACAAACACAAAAAAAACAAACACAAAAAACAAACACAAAAAAACACTGAAGACAGCAGGATTTGACACGTTGGACCCCCTGGGACACATCTCATTGTCTTGGCTGGGCTCTTGGTGTGTCTTTGATGTAGGGAAAGATTGTATCTCTGCATTTTCTGTGTTTATATTCTGTGAACTTTTGTAGATTCACTCATTGTAACTTTACCTGAAGAAGGGGCGATAGCTCCGAAAGCTTGTAATTTTAAATAAATCTGTTGGACTATAACCTGGTGTTGTGCGACTTCTCATTTTTGAACTGTATAAAACACTAGTTAGGCCGCAGATAGAATACTGCGTGCAGTTCTGGTCACCACATTACAGGAAGGATGTGATTGCACTAGAGAGGGTGCAGAGGAGATTTACGAGGATGTTGCCTGGGCTGGGAATTTTAGCTATGAGGAAAGATTGGATAGGCTGGGGTTGTTTTCTTTGGAACAGAGGAGGCTGAGGGGAGACCTAATTGAGGTGTATAAAATTATGAGGGGCCAAGATAGTGTGGATAGGAAGGACCTATTTCCCTTAGCAGAGAGGTCAATAACCAGGGGGCATAGATTTAAAGTAATTGGTAGAAGGATTAGAGGGGAGTTGAGGAGAACGTTTTTCACCCAGAGGGTGGTGGGGGTCTGGAACTCTCTGCCTGAAAGGGTGGTAGAGGCAGAAACTCTCATCACATTTAAAAAGTACTTGGATATGCACGTGAAGTGCTGTAACCTGCAAGACTACGGACCAAGAGCTGGAAAGTGGGATTAGGGTGGATAGCTCTTTGTCGGCCGGCACGGACAGGATGGGCCGAATGGCCTCCTTCGGTGCTGTAAATTTCGATGATTCTATGATATGATTCTCCCTAGGGTGTGTGCGTTTCCCGAGGGTGTGCCACTGCCCTGGCGTCGAGCATTGGGTAGGCAATCTCATCCCATTGTCTCTGCTGATGCCTCTCTTTTCATGGGGTCTCAGTGAACTGGGGGGAAGTGAAATGGTGACCTATTGCTGGAGCAGGGCACAGACCACCACAGCGGGAAGGGCACTGAACCATCCTGCATCAGCGCTCTCCTGGCTGGCCTGCCATCTCCCATCCTCCGTAAACTCTGCTGCTGTAGGGGGTGGCCTGTGGGTCAGCTTTGCCTCTGACTGTCCGGACGGGTCGAACCGTTCCCACTCCCCTGAAGTTCTAGACTCCGGACTTAGAGACAGGCTGCGATACAAAATTGGAGTGGACAACTGGTTTGGTGCAAGAAAACTGTGTTTATTGAAGTCACACTAAAATTATAACATTAAAAATACACTTAGATTATACAGACATTCAAGAGTACACTTGGTTAAGAATGGGGAACACACGGCACAACGAGGGAAAAATCACAATAATAATCCCCATACCCTTGTCCCACCCCCAAAACCTAACTAAATTGCACTAAGAGAGGCCAGGGATCATGCTCACCAACAGGGGTTTCTTGACAGTTCGAAATCCAGCCAGGTAAGCCGGTTGCGTTTTTGGGGTACGCTCTTTGTGTCCTTTGGGGCCTGCCGTCCTCACGTGGTACCGGTCTGTGGAATCTGCGAAGTTCCCTCAGTTTGGTGGAGTCCGCTGATACGGTAGGGCGCGGTTATGGATTTGTCTGGTAAGTACCCACTTTTCTTAGTTAGAAATAGAGAAAGTAAAGTCTTTGTTGGGTACTTGACCTTGTCGAGTGGAAACTTCTGGTTTTGTTCTTCCGATGGTGGTCTGGTCGTCGAGTTTTGTTGCGGTTGGGGTCTTTGGTGTCGGCTCGGTCGCGGCGGCCTGGATCATTACCTGAGTGGTGGTAATGATCTGAAGGTATGGTTTACCCGGCCCTTGGTTACCGCGGTGCTCGTGGTCGCTCTTTGTGTAGGGCTGCGGTTGCGGCCTTGTCGTCTTCGGTCGAGCCTGCCCCACCGTGCCCCCTCGCTGTGATGTTGGGTCTTCCTGCTGCTTCTGGAGAGGTTTTCCAAGCCCCGTTCGGTTACTGGTGGCCCTCAGTTATACGGTCTTTGAATTTCTTATCTGGGCGCCAAATCAGGGTGAGTTCTTTGTCTGACTTTTGGGCGGCTCCTTAAGGTGATTTCACTCGTTGTTTTAATGGCTTTAATGTCTTGGGTGTTTGTTATGCATAATGTAAATCGTTGTCTTTCTGGCTCAGTAGCTAGTTTGAAATGTAAGTGATTATTTATGCATAGTTTTGATGGGCTATAGGTTTGTGCAAGATTAAGTCTTTTCCTGGGTTGATTGTTTTAAAGGGACCAATGCGTATTCTGTCTCCTCAGTTGTCTGGCTTCAGGTAACAATCAAAGCTGTATTCTACAAGCCCAGGCACGTCAAGTTCTAGGCCTTTTAAACTCGACCTCCTGTCTGCAGGGTCCCACTTTAACCTTGCATTTTTCCTGCCATAAAGTCCAAAAGCCATTCCCTTAAGGGTTCCCTTATTGATGACTTGGGAAATGTGGGAATTTTGAGAATCCTACACTGCCCTTATCCAAACTCGCACCAAGTCCCATTCACCCAACATCTCGCTGACCTACATCGTCTCCCGGTCCAGCAACACCTCCATTTTAAAATTCTCATCCTTGTGTTCAAATCCCTCCATGGCCTCGTCCCTCCCTATCTCTCTAACCTCCTCCAGCCCTACAACCCCCCTGAGATCTCTGCGCTCCTCCAATTCTGGCCTCTTCTCCATCCCCGATTTCCATCGCTCCACCATTGGTGGCCGTGCCTTCAGCTGCCGAGGCCCTGAGCTCTGGAATTCCCCTAAACCTCTCCGTCTCTCTACCGCTCTCTCCTCCTTTAAGACTGTCCTTAAAATCTCCCTCTGACCGAGCGTTTGCTCACCTGCCCTAATATCTCCTGTGGCTCGGTGTCTGATTTTGTTTGATAATCACTCCTGTGAAACGCCTCGGGAGGTTTTACTGCGTTAAAGGCGCTGGATAAATACAAGTTGTTGTTGCTGATTCAGGCCTCGAGGGAAAAGAAAATTCAGGCAAAATGAGCTTGAAACAATATATTTATTTTTTAACCCTATAAAAATAGTCCAGTCAATTTGTGCCTGTTTCATACAAAATACTCCACAGGTTTGAATTAAAGTGGAGCTGTTAGTATTGATCACAACACAAGAATGAGTAGAGTGGGGGAGTGGGGGATTCGCGCCAGAGAGGAGTGCGGAGCATTCAGTCAGACGCTTGATAGTGGTCTGATAATACCTGGTGGACTTTGATGGTCTTCACTGGGTGGCAGATGGCATCTCTCACCCTCTCCCGATTGTGGTGCAGGATCTGGTTGATGGTGTACTCATTCTCCTCGCCGATATTGGTCAAGCGCAGGTCAAACTCCATCACGGTCTTGTTCATCGACATTCCCTCTTGTAGCTGCCTCCCGCCCTCCTAACAAATGAGAACAGGAAATCTCAGTGGAGTAGATAGAGAGAGACTCGAGAGAGACCTGAGAGAGAGATTGATGAAGACTTTTTAAACTGAATTCAATTTCTCAACCTTCCCTGGTAGCATATCAACTCCGGATTATTAGTCCAGTCACATAACCAGATGTTAGCTACCACGTCAGTCCAAGTCTGGTTATTGCCCAGGTCCTGCTGTCGGCTTGTGAACGGAGCTGGACACTGTGGGGTTATCAGCGAACAGCCTCACTCCTGACCTGAAGCAGTGTAACACTCCTTCTACACTGCTCCATCAAACACTCCCAGGGCAGGTACAGCATGGGTTAGATACAGAGTAAAGCTCCCTCTACACTGCTCCATCAAACACTCCCAGGGCAGGTACAGCACGGGTTAGATACAGAGTAAAGCTCCCTCTACACTGCTCCATCAAACACTCCCAGGGCAGGTACAGCACGGGTTAGATACAGAGTAAAGCTCCCTCTACACTGTCCCATCAAACACTCTATGGGCAGGTACAGCACGGGTTAGATACAGAGTAAAGCTCCCTCTACACTGCTCCATCAAACACTCCCAGGGCAGGTACAGCACGGGTTAGATACAGAGTAAAGCTCCCTCTACACTGCTCCATCAAACACTCCCAGGGCAGGTACAGCACGGGTTAGATACAGAGTAAAGCTCCCTCTACACTGTCCCATCAAACACTCTATGGGCAGGTACAGCACGGGTTAGATACAGAGTAAAGCTCCTTCCACACTGTCCCATCAAACACTCCCAGGGCAGGTACAGCACGGGTTAGATACAGAGTAAAGCTCCTTCCACACTGTCCCATCAAACACTCCCAGGGCAGGTACAGCACGAGTTAGAAACAGAGTAAAGCTCCCTCTACACTGTCCCATCAAACACTCCCAGGGCAGGTACAGCACGGGTTAGATACAGAGTAAAGCTCTCTCTACACTGACCCATCAAACACTCCCAGGGCAGGTACAGCACGGGTTAGATACAGAGTAAAGCTCCCTCTACACTGTCCCATCAAACACTCCCAGGGCAGATACAGCATGGGTTAGATACAGAGTAAAGCTCCCTCTACACTGTCCTCATCAAAAGTTTAATCAACACTGCCCTAACAAAGCAGGAAACCAACTCCAATCCCAGGTAAGAAGGTAATCCGGACTCGTCTGCTCGTTCCATTGCTCACACCTGAGTGAGATACCAATCCAGTAACAATGAATGCTGAATATTGGGGTGCGCCCCATGGAACTATTGGTCCCCCATTGTCGCCCCTCCCCCCCGAAGCCTGCCACTCATGGTTGCACTTGCTGCCCTCACTGAGGTAGTGGTCATGATGCGGAGATGCCGGTGATGTCGGTGTCGATATGCGCGATCTTCTTGGCGATTCTCTCCACTTTGAGCCGGCAGTTTGTGGTGTCGATAGTGGTCATGATGCGGAGATGCCGGCATCTCCGCATCATGACCACTATCGACACCACAAACTGCCGGCTCAGAGTGGAGAGAATCGCCAAGAAGATCGCGCATATCGACACTCACTGAGGTAGCCATGGATATGCGGAGCAGCTCAGTGTAACTGTGGTCTCATCCCATACTCCGCGTGCAGCAGCCCATTCCAGCAGGAGCAGCTGGATAGTGACCTGGGATAGGAGTCCCATTTTGTAGAGCGCACTGCTGGCTGGCTCAGCCCAGCTAACTCCGCACAGGCAACGTGTTGGCGCTGGAGCCTCCACTGACATCCTAGAAAGTCCCCTCCCCCTTAGAAAACCACCCACCACACATGATGGCTCCATGGCCAGGTGGATTACGCACAGCCTACTGAAACCCAATGGCATAGGTGCCAGAAGGCATGAGGCTTGAACACTGGCCACAGCTGGGTGGTAACAATTGGCCTCGCAATCCGCTGGGCAAAGCCGCCCGCTTGATCAGCACCCCCTCCGCAACCTTAAACACTCACTCCCTCCGCAACCTTAAACACTCACTCCCTCCGCAACCTTAAACATTCACTCCCTCCGCAACCTTAAACATTCACTCCCTCCGCAACCTTAAACATTCACTCCCTCCGCAACCTTAAACATTCACTCCCTCCGCAACCTTAAACATTCACTCCCTCCAACACCTTAAACATTCACTCCCTCCGCAACCTTAAACATTCGTTCCCTCCGCAACCTTAAACATTCACTCCCTCCGCAACCTTAAACATTCACTCCCTCCAACACCTTAAACATTCACTCCCTCCAACACCTTAAACATTCACTCCCTCCGCAACCTTAAACATTCGTTCCCTCCGCAACCTTAAACACTCCCTCCCTCCGCAACCTTAAACATTCACTCCCTCCGCAACCTTAAACATTCACTCCCTCCGCAACCTTAAACATTCACTCCCTCCACCACCTTAAACATTCACTCCCTCCACCACCTTAAACATTCACTCCCTCCACCACCTTAAACATTCACTCCCTCCGCAACCTTAAACATTCACTCCCTCCACCACCTTAAACACTCACTCCCTCCACCACCTTAAACATTCACTCCCTCCACCACCTTAAACATTCACTCCCTCCACCACCTTAAACACTCACTCCCTCCACCACCTTAAACATTCACTCCCTCCACCACCTTAAACACTCACTCCCTCCGCAACCTTAAACATTCACTCCCTCCACCACCTTAAACATTCACTCCCTCCACCACCTTAAACATTCACTCCCTCCAACACCTTAAACACTCCCTCCCTCCGCAACCTTAAACACTCACCCCCTCCACCACCTTAAACATTCACTCCCTCCGCAACCTTAAACATTCACTCCCTCCGCAACCTTAAACACTCACCCCCTCCACCACCTTAAACATTCACCCCATCCACCACCTTAAACACTCACTCCCTCCACCACCTTAAACACTCACTCCCTCCGCAACCTTAAACACTCACTCCCTCCACCACCTTAAACATTCACTCCCTCCGCAACCTTAAACACTCCCTCCCTCCATCACCTTAAACACTCCCTCCCTCCGCAACCTTAAACACTCCCTCCCTCCACCACCTTAAACATTCACTCCCTCCGCAACCTTAAACATTCACTCCCTCCGCAACCTTAAACATTCACTCCCTCCAACACCTTAAACATTCACTCCCTCCAACACCTTAAACATTCACTCCCTCCGCAACCTTAAACATTCACTCCCTCCAACACCTTAAACATTCACTCCCTCCAACACCTTAAACATTCACTCCCTCCGCAACCTTAAACATTCACTCCCTCCACCACCTTAAACACTCACTCCCTCCACCACCTTAAACATTCACTCCCTCCACCACCTTAAACATTCACTCCCTCCGCAACCTTAAACATTCACTCCCTCCAACACCTTAAACATTCACTCCCTCCGCAACCTTAAACATTCACTCCCTCCACCACCTTAAACACTCACTCCCTCCGCAACCTTAAACATTCACTCCCTCCGCAACCTTAAACATTCACTCCCTCCACCACCTTAAACACTCACTCCCTCCGCAACCTTAAACATTCACTCCCTCCACCACCTTAAACACTCACTCCCTCCGCAACCTTAAACATTCACTCCCTCCACCACCTTAAACATTCACTCCCTCCAACACCTTAAACACTCCCTCCCTCCGCAACCTTAAACACTCACCCCCTCCACCACCTTAAACATTCACTCCCTCCGCAACCTTAAACATTCACTCCCTCCGCAACCTTAAACACTCACTCCCTCCACCACCTTAAACACTCACTCCCTCCGCAACCTTAAACACTCACTCCCTCCACCACCTTAAACATTCACTCCCTCCGCAACCTTAAACACTCCCTCCCTCCATCACCTTAAACACTCCCTCCCTCCGCAACCTTAAACACTCACTCCCTCCGCAACCTTAAACACTCCCTCCCTCCACCACCTTAAACATTCACTCCCTCCGCAACCTTAAACATTCACTCCCTCCACCACCTTAAACACTCACTCCCTCCGCAACCTTAAACATTCACTCCCTCCAACACCTTAAACATTCACTCCCTCCGCAACCTTAAACATTCACTCCCTCCAACACCTTAAACATTCACTCCCTCCGCAACCTTAAACATTCGTTCCCTCCGCAACCTTAAACATTCACTCCCTCCACCACCTTAAACATTCACTCCCTCCACCACCTTAAACATTCACTCCCTCCGCAACCTTAAACATTCACTCCCTCCACCACCTTAAACAGTCATTCCCTCCGCAACCTTAAACATTCACTCCCTCCACCACCTTAAACATTCACTCCCTCCACCACCTTAAACATTCACCCCATCCACCACCTTAAACATTCACCCCATCCACCACCTTAAACATTCACTCCCTCCGCAACCTTAAACATTCACCCCATCCACCACCTTAAACATTCACTCCCTCCGCAACCTTAAACATTCACCCCATCCACCACCTTAAACATTCACTCCATCCACCACCTTAAACATTCACTCCCTCCACCACCTTAAACATTCACTCCCTCCGCAACCTTAAACATTCACCCCATCCACCACCTTAAACACTCACTCCCTCCACCACCGGCGTACCGTGGCTGCAGTGTGTACCATCTACAAGATGCACTGCAGCAACTCGCCAAGGATTCTTCGACAGCACCTCCCAAACCCGTGACCTCTACCACCTAGAAGGACAGGGTGGTGCATGGGAACACCACCACCTCCAAGTTCCCCTCCAAGTCACACACCATCCTGACTTGGAAAATATATCGCCGATCCTTCATCGTCGCTGGGTCAAAATCCTGGAACTCCCTACCCAACAGCACTGTGGGAGTACCTTCACCACATGGACTGCAGCGGTTCAAGGCGACGGCTCACCCCCCACGCTCTCGAGGGCAACTAGGGATGGGCAATAAACGCCGGCCTTGCCAGTGATGCCCACATCCCGAGAAAGAATAATTTTTTTAAAATTCAGGGATAGGAAGGGTCATAAGCTCCTGATCACGGTCTGGTGGTCCCTTTCTGGACAGAGTGCATGTGTCGGCATTGGGCACGGACAGGGTTGGGTTCAGCTGTGGTGGTCCGGAGATTGGACAGGACAAATGGCCACTTGAGTGAAGGATGGAGGCTGGGAGTGTCTGCAGTTCTGAAATCCAGCAAGAGTCAATGCTTTCAGGAGAGTAGGGAGGGGGAGGGGAGGGTTAAGTGCCTTACAGAAGCATATGGGAGCAGTGGATACCTCACAGCTTGCTTTATATGGGTCACTCTAATCAATAGCCACATTGCTGTATCTCCAACCTCACCCCCACATACTGACCGGGCCGATATTATTGCAGGAAATGTTGATGGACTTCAGGGTTTGGTTCTTCATCAGAAGTTCAGAGATAACCACAGCCACAGGCTCCGTCAGCTCATTGCTTCCCAAGTTGATGTCTTCCACCGAGGACTTCACAAGAGCCCGTGCCAAGGCTTCTCCCCCCTCATCCCCAATTTGGTTGAGGCGCAGGTTGATGGATTTGAGGGTTGAGAAGCGCTTCACTTTGTAGGAGATGGCCTTGGCTCCGTAAGCTTTGATGCGGTTGTTGCAGAGGTTGACCTTCTCCAGCTTGGTCTTGTGGAGGAGTTTGGCCAAGACCTTTGCCCCGTTGTCCTCGATCAAGTTGTGCGACAGGTCCAGTTCCATCAGCGAGGGGTGGTTCAGCATGTACTTGACCAGCACTCGCAGCTTCTCGTCGTCGATCTTGTTCCGAGGGAGTTTGAGCACCTTCAAGCTCTTGCAAGAATGGATGGCCTTGGCCAGGGAGAAGCAGTCTTGGTAAGTAAATTGAAATATATTCCATTCGAAATTCATGCCGCAGTCCTTAACTCCATAGGTCACGTCCAGCTCTTCAAGATTCGGGAGTTTGCTGAGCAATATGCTGAAGTCAAAGTGGTCCATTGAAGGTCCAGTCACATCACTATCGCTGCCAGCGTCTGAAGACTCGTCATCTGCCGTCTCAGGGCCCTGCTTGACGGGCGGAAGGAGCTGGGCAATGTCTAACTTCTTCACGTAGCCTCTACAGAGCGGTATCAGCTCCAGGACCACCTTTACGTCGGTGGTGTCTGGGACAAAGTACTCGATGATGTTCTTCAGCAGCCGTTCGAAGAACATTCTCTTCCAGCTGTCTCCGTACCTGGCGGTGTCGCACACCTCCCAGCATTCCAGGCAGCACCTTCTCCAGTAGCCCTCGTCACTCACCAGGTTCGCCGTCACCTGGAGTGGGATATTGGTGGAGATCTTGGCCAGCACCTTGCGCTTGTGCTCCTCCAGAAGTTGATTCAAAAGGGGATGCACTGCGGTGGTAAAAGAGGGCATAGGGCAGGTGAGTGAGTCGACGGCACAAAGCTCGAGAATCACAGCCAAAGCACCGACCATTGTGGAGATCATTTGCAAAGTACAGCTACTCCTCTTAGACTGATACAACACAGAAAGAGGCCATTCGGCCCATCGGCCTGTGCTGGCTCTTTGAAAGAAATATCCAATTAGGCCCATACCCCTGCTCTTTCCCCACAGCCCTGCAAATTTTTCCCCTTCAAGTATTTATCCAATTCCCTTTTGAAAGTTACAATTGAATCTGCTTCCACCGCCCTTTCAGGCAGCGCGTTCCAGATCACTGCATAAAAACATTTCTCCACATCTCCCCTCTGGTTCATTTGCCAATTACCTTAAATCAAGCTATTTAATTTTATTTTCAGCATTCAACTCCTAATTTCTGAAACAAAAACAGGGAATGCAAAAAAACACTCGGCAGGTCAGGCAGCATATGTGGAGAGAGAAACTGAGGAGTTCATGTCTCAGGATCCAACCCTTTGTCAAAACGGGATATTACCGATAATCAGCACGTACTCGCACTCACTCCCTCTCACACACACACACTCGCCCTCGCTCCCTCACACACACACTCGCCCTCGCTCCCTCACACACACACTCGCCCTCGCTCCCTCACACACACACTCGCCCTCGCTCCCTCACACACACACACTCACTCCCTCTCACACGCACACACTCGCCCTCGCTCCCTCACACACACACTCACTCCCTCTCACACGCACACACTCGCCCTCGCTCCCTCACACACACACTCGCCCTCGCTCCCTCTCACACACACACACTCACTCCCTCTCACACACACACACTCGCCCTCGCTCCCTCTCACACACACACACTCGCCCTCGCTCCCTCTCACACACTCACACTCGCTCCCTCACACACACACTCGCCCTCGCTCCCTCTCACACGCACACACTCACTCCCTCTCACACACACACACTCACTCCCTCTCACACACACACACACTCGCCCTCGCTCCCTCTCACACACTCACACTCGCTCCCTCACACACACACTCGCCCTCGCTCCCTCTCACACGCACACACTCACTCCCTCTCACACACACACACTCACTCCCTCTCACACGCACACACTCGCCCTCGCTCCCTCACACACACTCACACTCGCTCCCTCACACACACACTCGCCCTCGCTCCCTCACACACACACTCGCCCTCGCTCCCTCACACACACACACACACTCCCTCTCACACGCACACTCGCCCTCGCTCCCTCTCACACACACACTCACTCCCTCACACACGCACACACTCGCCCTCGCTCCCTCACACACACACACACTCACTCCCTCTCACACGCACACACTCGCCCTCGCTCCCTCACACACACTCGCCCTCGCTCCCTCACACACACACACTCACTCCCTCACACACACACACTCACTCCCTCACACACACACACTCGCCCTCGCTCCCTCTTACACACACACTCACTCCCTCACACACGCACACACTCGCCCTCGCTCCCTCACACACACACACTCACTCCCTCTCACACGCACACACTCGCCCCTCGCTCCCCTCACACACACTCACACTCGCTCCCTCACACACACACTCGCCCTCGCTCCCTCACACACACACTCGCTATCTCTCTCACACACACACTCGCCCTCGCTCCCTCACACACACACACACGCGCACTCCGATCCGTCACACGCACACACTCGCACCCTCCTCTCACACACACACTCGCCCTCGCTCCCTCACACACACTCGCACTCGCTACCTCTCACACACACACTCGCCCTCGCTCCCTCACACCACTCGCCCTCGCTCCCTCACACACACACTCGCTACCTCTCACACGCACACACTCGCACTCGATCCCTGTCACACGCAGACACTCGCACTCACTCCCTCTCACACACACTCGCCCTCTTTCCCTCTCACATGCACACACTCGCTGCCTCTCACACGCTCACACTGGCACTCGATCCGTCACACGCACACTCGCTCCCTCTCACACGCACACACTCGCACTCGCTCCCTCTCACACTCGCTCTCTCTCACACTCGCTCCCTCTCACACTCGCACTCGATCCCTCTCACACGCACACACTCGCACTCGCTCCCTCTCACACTCGCTCCCTCTCACACGCACACACTCGCTCCCTCTCACACGCACACACTCGCCCTCGCTCCCTCACACACACACTCGCTCCCTCTCACACGCACACACTCGCTCCCTCTCACACGCACACACTCACTCCCTCTCACACGCACACACTCGCTCCCTCTCACACGCACACACTCACTCCCTCTCACACGTACACACTCGCTCCCTCTCACACGCACACACTCGCACTCGATCCGTCACACGCACACACTCGCTCCCTCTCACACGCACACACTCGCACTCGCTCCCTCTCACACGCACACACTCGCTCCCTCTCACATGCAGACACTCGCACTCGATCCCTGTCACACGCACACTCGCTCCCTCTCACACGCACACTCACACTCGCTCCCTCTTACACGCAGACACTCGCACTCGATCCCTGTCACACTCGCACTCGCTCCCTCTTACACGCAGACACTCGCACTTGATCCCTGTCACACTCGCACTCGATCCCTCTCACATGTACACACTCATACTCGCTCCTTCACACGCACACACTCGCTCCCTCTCACATGTACACACTCGCTCCCTCTCACACGCACAAACTCACACTCGCTCCCTCTCACACGCACACACTCGCTCCCTCTCACACGCACACACTCGCACTCGCTCCCTCTCACACGCACACACTCGCACTCGCTCCCTCTCACACGCACACACTCCCTCCTCTCACACGCGCACACTCGCACTCGCTCCCTCTCACACTCGCTCCCTCTCACACGCACACACTCGCACTCGCTCCCTCTCACACGCACACACTCGCTCCCTCTCACACGCACACACTCGCACTCGCTCCCTCTCACACGCACACACTCGCTCCCTCTCACACGCACACACTCGCACTCGCTCCCTCTCACACGCACACACTCGCACTCGTTCCCTCTCACACGCACACACTCGCTCCCTCTCACACGCGCACACTCGCACTCGCTCCCTCTCACACTCGCTCCCTCTCACACGCACACACTCGCACTCGCTCCCTCTCACACTCGCTCCCTCTCACACGCACACACTCGCTCCCTCTCACACGCACACACTCGCACTCGCTCCCTCTCACACGCACACACTCGCTCCCTCTCACACGCACACACTCGCACTCGCTCCCTCTCACACGCACACACTCGCACTCGCTCCCTCTCACACGCACACACTCGCTCCCTCTCACACGCGCACACTCGCACTCGCTCCCTCTCACACTCGCTCCCTCTCACACGCACACACTCGCACTCGCTCCCTCTCACACTCGCTCCCTCTCACACGCACACACTCGCTCCCTCTCACACGCACACACTCGCACTCGCTCCCTCTCACACGCACACACTCGCTCCCTCTCACACGCGCACACTCGCACTCGCTCCCTCTCACACTCGCTCCCTCTCACACGCACACACTCGCACTCGCTCCCTCTCACATTCGCTCCCTCTCACACGCACACATCGCTCCCTCTCACACGCGTACACTCGCACTCGTTCCCTCTCACACGCGTACACTCGCACTCGCTCCCTCTCACATGTACACACTCGCACTCTCTCACATGTACACACTCGCTCCCTCTCACACGCACACACTCGCACTCGCTCCCTCTCACACGCACACACTCGCACTCGCTCCCTCACGCGCACACTCGCACTCGCTCCCTCTCACACGCACACACTCGCACTCGCTCCCTCTCACACTCGCACTCGCTCCCTCTCACACTCGCACTCGCTCCCTCTCACACGCGCACTCGCACTCGCTCCCTCTCACACGCACACACTCGCACTCGCTCCCTCTCACACGCGCACACGCACACTCGCTCCCTCTCACATGTACACACTCGCTCCCTCTCACACGCACACACTCGCACTCGCTCCCTCTCACACGCACACTCACTCCCTCTCACACGCGCACACTCGCACTCGCTCCCTCTCACACGCACACTCGCTCCCTCTCACACGCACACACTCGCACTCGCTCCCTCTCACACGCACACACTCGCACTCGCTCCCTCTCACACGCACACTCGCTCCCTCTCACACGCACACTCGCACTCGCTCCCTCTCACACTCGCACTCGCTCCCTCACGCACACACTCGCACTCACTCCCTCTCACACGCACACACTCGCACTCGCACTCGCTCCCTCTCACACGCACACACTCGCTCCCTCTCACACACACACTCGCCCTCGCTCCCTCACACACACACTCGCTACCTCTCACACACACTCGCCCTCGCTCCCTCACACACACACTCGCCCTCGCTCCCTCACACACACTCACCCTCGCTCCCTCACACACACACTCGCCCTCGCTCCCTCACACACACACTCGCCCTCGCTCCCTCACGCACACACTCGCACTCGCTACCTCTCACACGCACACACTCGCACTCGATCCGTCACACGCACACACTCGCACTCGCTACCTCTCACACGCACACACTCGCTCCCTCACACGCACAAACTCGCACTCGCTCCCTCACACACACTCGCCCTCGCTCCCTCACACACACACTCGCCCTCGCTCCCTACACACACACTCGCCCTCGCTCCCTCACACACTCGCCCTCGCTCCCTCACACACACACTCGCCCTCGCTCCCTCACACACACACTCGCCCTCGCTCCCTCACACACACTCGCCCTCGCTCCCTCACACACACTCGCCCTCGCTCCCTCTCACACACACTCGCCCTCGCTCCCTCTCACACACACTCGCCCTCGCTCCCTCACACACACACTCGCCCTCGCCCCCTCACACACACTCGCCCTCTCTCACTCGCACACACTCACCCTCGCTCCCTCACACACACACACACACTCGCTCCCTCTCACACACACTCACTCCCTCTCACACACACTCGCCCTCGCTCCCTCACGCACACACTCGCCCTCACTCCCTTACACACACACACTCGCCCTCGCTCCCTCACACACACTCGCCCTCGCTCCCTCTCACTCGCACACACTCGCCCTCGCTCCCTCACACACACACACTCACTCCCTCTCACACACTCACCCTCGCTCCCTCACACACACACACACACTCACTCCCTCTCACACGCACACACTCGCCCTCGCTCCCTCACACACACACTCGCCCTCGCCCCCTCACACACACTCGCCCTCTCTCACTCGCACACACTCACCCTCGCTCCCTCACACACACACACACACTCGCTCCCTCTCACACACACTCACTCCCTCTCACACACACTCGCCCTCGCTCCCTCACGCACACACTCGCCCTCACTCCCTTACACACACACACTCGCCCTCGCTCCCTCTCACACACACTCGCCCTCGCTCCCTCTCACACACACTCGCCCTCGCTCCCTCACACACACACTCGCCCTCGCCCCCTCACACACACTCGCCCTCTCTCACTCGCACACACTCACCCTTGCTCCCTCACACACACACACACACTCGCTCCCTCTCACACACACTCACTCCCTCTCACACACACTCGCCCTCGCTCCCTCACGCACACACTCGCCCTCACTCCCTTACACACACACACTCGCCCTCGCTCCCTCACACACACTCGCCCTCGCTCCCTCTCACTCGCACACACTCGCCCTCGCTCCCTCACACACACACACTCACTCCCTCTCACACACTCACCCTCGCTCCCCTCACACACACACACACACTCACTCCCTCTCACACGCACACACTCGCCCTCGCTCCCTCACACACACACTCGCCCTCTCCCCCTCACACACACTCGCCCTCTCTCACTCGCACACACTCACCCTCGCTCCCTCACACACACACACACACTCGCTCCCTCTCACACACACTCACTCCCTCTCACACACACTCGCCCTCGCTCCCTCACGCACACACTCGCCCTCACTCCCTTACACACACACACTCGCCCTCGCTCCCTCACACACACTCGCCCTCGCTCCCTCTCACTCGCACACACTCGCCCTCGCTCCCTCACACACACACACTCACTCCCTCTCACACACTCACCCTCGCTCCCTCACACACACACACTCCCTCCCTCTCACACGCACACACTCGCCCTCGCTCCCTCACACACACACTCGCCCTCGCTCCTTCACACACACACTCTCCCCCTCACACACACTCGCCCTCACTCCCTCACACACACACTCGCCCTCGCTCCCTCACACACACACTCGCCCTCGCTCCTTCACACACACACTCGCCCTCGCTCCTTCACACACACACTCTCCCCCTCACACACACTCGCCCTCGCTCCCTCACACACACACTCGCCCTCGCTCCCTCACACACACTCGCCCTCGCTCCCTCACACACACACTCGCCCTCGCTCCCTCACACACACACTCGCCCTCGCTCCTTCACACACACACTCCCTCGCTCCCTCACACACACTCGCCCTCGCTCCCTCACACACACACTCGCCCTCGCTCCCTCACACACACACTCGCCCTCGCTCCCTTCACACACACACTCGCCCTCGCTCCCTCACACACACACTCTCCCCCTCACACACACTCGCCCTCGCTCCCTCACACACACACTCGCCCTCGCTCCCTCACACACACACTCGCCCTCGCTCCCTCACACACACACTCGCCCTCGCTCCCTCACACACACACTCGCCCTCGCTCCTTCACACACACACTCTCCCCCTCACACACTCGCCCTCGCTCCCTCACACACACACTCCCTCCATCCCTCACACACACACTCGCCCTCGCTCCCTCACACACACACTCGCCCTCGCTCCCTCACACACACACTCTCCCTCTCACACACACTCGCCCTCGCTCCCTCACACACACACTCGCCCTCGCTCCCTCACACACACACTCGCCCTCGCTCCTTCACACACACACTCGCCCTCGCTCCCTCACACACACACTCGCGCTCGCTCCCTCACACACACTCGCCCTCACTCCCTCACACACACACTCACCCTCGTCCTTCACACACACACTCTCCCCCTCACACACACTCGCCCTCGCTCCCTCACACACACACTCGCCCTCGCTCCCTCACACACACACTCTCCCTCACACACACACTCGCCCGTCGCTCCCTCACACACACACACACACTCGTTTCCTCTCACACACACTCACTCCCTCTCACACACACTCGCCCTCGCTCCCTCACGCACACACTCGCCCTCACTCCCTTACACACACACACTCGCCCTCGCTCCCTCACACACACACTCGCCCTCGCTCCCTCACACACACACTCGCCCTCGCTCCCTCACACACACTCGCCCTCGCTCCCTCTCACACACACTCGCCCTCGCTCCCTCACACACACACTCGCCCTCGCCCCTCACACACACTCGCCCTCACTCACTCGCACACACTCACCCTCGCTCCCTCACACACACACACACTCGCTCCCTCTCACACACACTCACTCTCTCTCACACACACTCGCCCTCGCTCCCTCACGCACACACTCGCCCTCACTCCCTTACACACACACACTCGCCCTCGCTCCCTCACACACACTTGCCCTCGCTCCCTCTCACTCGCACACACTCGCCCTCGCTCCCTCACACACACACTCACTCCCTCTCACACACTCACCCTCGCTCCCTCACACACACACACACACTCACTCCCTCTCACACGCACACACTCGCCCTCGCTCCCTCACACACACACTCGCCCTCGCTCCTTCACACACACACTCTCCCCTCACACACACTCGCCCTCGCTCCCTCACACACACACTCGCCCTCGCTCCCTCACACACACACTCGCCCTCGCTCCTTCACACACACACTCTCCCCCTCACACACACTCACCCTCGCTCCCTCACACACACACTCGCCCTCGCTCCCTCACACACACACTTTCCCCCTCACTCACACTCGCACTCTCGCTCCTCACACACACACTCGCCCTCCGCTCCCTCACACACACACTCGCCCTCGCTCCTTCACACACACACTCGCCCTCGCTCCTTCACACACACACTCTCCCCCACACACACTCGCCCTCGCTCCCTCACACACACACTCGCCCTCGCTCCCTCACACACACACTCGCCCTCGCTCCCTCACACACACACTCACCCTCGCTCCTTCACACACACACTCTCCCCCTCACACACACTCGCCCTCGCTCCCTCACACACACACTCGCCCTCGCTCCCTCACACACACACTCTCCCTCTCACACACACTCGCCCTCGCTCCCTCACACACACACTCGCCCTCGCTCCCTCACACACACACTCGCCCTCGCTCCCTCACACACACACTCGCCCTCGCTCCTTCACACACACAACTCTCCCCCCTCACACACACTCGCCCTCGCTCCCTCACACACACACTCGCCCTCGCTCCCTCACACACACACTCTCCCCTCACACACACTCGCCCTCGCTCCCTCACACACACTCGCCCTCGCTCCCCTCACACCACACTCGCCCTCGCTCCCTACACACACTCGCCCCTCGCTCCCACACACACACTCGCCCTCGCTCCCTCACACACTCACCCGCGCACCCCCTCACACACACTCGCCCTCGCTCCCTCACACACACACTCGCCCTCGCTCCCCCTCACACCTCACCCTCGCTCCCCACACACACACTCGCCCTCGCTCCCTCACACACACACTCACCCTCGCTCCCCCTCACACACTCGCCCTCGCTCCTTCACACACACACTCTCCCCCTCACACACACTCGCCCTCGCCCCCTCACACACACACTCGCTACCTCTCACACGCACACACTCACCCTCGCTCCCCCTCACACACACTCGCCCTCGCTCCCTCACACACACACCTTCGCCTCACTCCCTCACACACACACTCACCCTCGCTCCCTCACACACACACTCGCCCTCGCTCCCTCACACACACTCACCCTCGCTCCCCCTCACACACTCGCCCTCGCTCTCTCACACACACACTCGCTACCTCTCACACGCACACACTCACCCTCGCTCCCCCTCACACACTTGCCCTCGCTCTCACACACACACACTCGCCCTCGCTCCCTCACACACACACTCGCTACCTCTCACACACACACACTCGCCCTCGCTCCCTCACACACACTCACCCTCGCTCCCTCACACACACACTCGCCCTCGCTCCCTCACACACACACTCGCCCCTCGCTCCCTCACACACACACTCGCCCTCACACACACACTCGCCCTCGCTCCCTCACACACACTCACCCTCGCTCCCTCACACTCGCCCTCGCTCCCTCACACACACACTCTCCCTCACACACACACTCGCCCTCGCTCCCTCACACACACACTCGCCCTCGCTCCCTCACATACTCACTCCCTCTCACACGCACACACTCGCCCTCGCTCCCTCACACACACACACTCGCCCTCGCTCACTCACACACACACTCGCCCTCGCTCCCTCACACACACACTCGCCCTCGCTCCCTCACACACACACTCGCCCTCGCTCCCTCACACACACACTCGCCCTCGCTCCCTCACACACACACTCGCTACCTCTCACACGCACACACTCGCCCTCGCTCCCTCACACACACACTCGCTACCTCTCTCACACACACACTCGCCCTCGCTCCCTCACACACACACACGCGCACTCGATCCGTCACACGCACACACTCGCACTCTCTCACACACACACTCGCCCTCGCTCCCTCACACACACTCGCACTCGCTACCTCTCACACACACACTCGCCCTCGCTCCCTCACACACTCGCCCTCGCTCCCTCACACACACACTCGCTACCTCTCACACGCACACACTCGCACTCGATCCCTGTCACACGCACACACTCGCACTCACTCCCTCTCACACACACTCGCCCTCTTTCCCTCTCACATGCACACACTCGCTGCCTCTCACACGCTCACACTGGCACTCGATCCGTCACACGCACACTCGCTCCCTCTCACACGCACACACTCGCACTCGCTCCCCCTCTCACACTCGCTCCCTCTCACACTCGCTCCCTCTCACACTCGCACTCGATCCCTCTCACACGCACACACTCGCACTCGCTCCCTCACACACTCGCTCCCTCTCACACGGCACTCACACTCGCTCCCTCTCACACGCACACACTCGCCTCGCTCCCCACACACACACTCGCTCCCTCTCACACGCACACACTCGCTCCCTCTCACACGCACACACTCACTCCCTCTCACACGCACCACACTCGCTCCCTCTCACACGCACACACTGCACTGTCCCTGCTCACACGACACACTACTCGCTGCCCTCTCACACGCTCACACTCGCACTTGATCCGTCACACGACTCCACTCGCTCCCCTCTCACACGCACACACTCGCACTCGCTCCCTCTACAACGCACACACGACTCGCTCCCTCTCACACGCACACTCTGCACTCGATCCCTGTCACACGCACACTCGCTCCCTCTCACACGCACACTCACACTCGCTCCCTCTTACACGCAGACACTCGCACTCGATCCCTGTCACACTCGCACTCGCTCCCTCTTACACGCAGACACTCGCACTTGATCCCTGTCACACTCGCACTCGATCCCTCTCACATGTACACACTCATACTCGCTCCCTCACACGCACACACTCGCTCCCTCTCACATGTACACACTCGCTCCCTCTCACATGTACACACTCGCTCCCTCTCACACGCACAAACTCACACTCGCTCCCTCTCACACGTACACACTCGCTCCCTCTCACACGCACACACTCGCACTCGCTCCCTCTCACACGCTCACACTCGCACTCGCTCCCTCTCACACGCACACACTCGCTCCCTCTCACATGCGCACACTCGCACTCGCTCCCTCTCACACTCGCTCCCTCTCACACGCACACACTCGCACTCGCTCCCTCTCACACTCGCTCCCTCTCACACGCACACACTCGCTCCCTCTCACACGCACACACTCGCTCCCTCTCACACGCACACACTCGCTCCCTCTCTCACGCACACACTCGCTCCCTCTCACACGCACACACTCGCTCCCTCACACGCACATACTCGCTCCCTCTCACACGCACACACTCGCTCCCTCACACGCACACACTCGCTCCCTCTCACACACTCGCACTCGCTCCCACTCACACACTCGCTCCCTCTCATGTACACACTCGCTCCCTCTCACACTCACACTCGCTCCCTCGTACTCGCTCCCTCACACGCACACACTCGCTCCCTCTCACACGCACACACTTGCACTCGCTCCCTCTCACACGCACACACTCGCACTCGCTCCCTCTCACACGCACACACTCACACTCACTCCCTCTCACACGCGCACACCCGCACTCGCTCCCTCTCACACGCACACACTCACACTCACTCTCTCCCACACTCGCACTCGCTCCCTCTCACACGCACACTCGCTCCCTCTCGCACGCACACACTCGCACTCGCTCCCTCTCACACGCACACACTCACACTCACTCCCTCTCACCGCGCACACTCGCCCTCGCTCCCTCACACACACACTCGCCCTCGCTCCCTCACACACACTCGCCCTCGCTCCCTCTCACACGAACAGACTCGCACTCGCTCCCTCTCACACGCACACTCGCTCCCTCTCGCACGCACACACTCACACTCGCTCCCTCTCGCACGCACACACTCACACTCGCTCCCTCTGACACGCGCACACTCGCACTTGCTCCCTCTGACACGCGCACACTCGCACTCGCTCCCTCTCACACGCACACACTCGCACTCGCTCCCTCTCACACGCACACACTCGCTCCCTCTCACACGCACACACTCGCTCCCTCTCACACACTCGCTCCCTCTCACACGCACACACTCGCTCCCTCTCACATGCACACTCACTCGCTCCCACTCACGCACACACTCGTACTCGCTCCCTCTCACACTCGCACTCGCTCCCTCTCACACGCACACACTCACACTCACTCCCTCTCACACGCGCACACTCACACTCGCTCCCTCTCACACGCGCACACTCGCACTCACACCCTTTCACACGCGCACACTCGCTCCCTCTCACACTCGCTCCCACACTCGCACTCGCTCCCTCTCACACGCACACACTCACACTCGCTCCCTCTCACACGCGCACACCCGCACTCGCTCCCTCTCACACGCGCACACCCGCACTCGCTCCCTCTCACACGCACACACTCACACTCACTCCCTCTCACACGCACACACTCGCACTCGCTCCCTCTCACACGCGCACACTCGCACTCGCTCTCTCCCACACTCGCACTCGCTCCCTCTCACACGCACACACTCGCTCCCTCTCACACACAGACACTTGCACTCGATCCCTGTCACACGCACACTCGCTCCCTCTCACACGCACACTCACACTCGCTCCCTCTTACACGCAGACACTCGCACTCGATCCCTGTCACACTCGCACTCGCTCCCTCTTACACGCAGACACTCGCACTTGATCCCTGTCACACTCGCACTCGATCCCTCTCACATGTACACACTCATACTCGCTCCCTCACACGCACACACTCGCTCCCTCTCACATGTACATACTCGCTCCCTCTCACATGTACACACTCGCTCCCTCTCACACGCACAAACTCACACTCGCTCCCTCTCACACGCACACACTCGCTCCCTCTCACACGCACACACTCGCACTCGCTCCCTCTCACACGCACACACTCGCACTCGCTCCCTCTCACACGCACACACTCGCTCCCTCTCACACGCGCACACTCGCACTCGCTCCCTCTCACACTCGCTCCCTCTCACACGCACACACTCGCACTCGCTCCCTCTCACACTCGCTCCCTCTCACACGCACACACTCGCTCCCTCTCACACGCACACACTCGCTCCCTCTCACACGCACACACTCGCTCCCTCTCTCACGCACACACTCGCTCCCTCTCACACGCACACACTCGCTCCCTCACACGCACACACTCGCTCCCTCTCACACGCACACACTCGCTCCCTCACACGCACACACTCGCTCCCTCTCACACACTCACACTCGCTCCCTCTCACACACTCGCACTCGCTCCCTCACACGCACACACTCGCTCCCTCTCACACACTCGCACTCGCTCCCACTCACACACTCGCTCCCTCTCATGTACACACTCGCTCCCTCTCACACTCGCTCCCTCGTACTCGCTCCCTCACACGCACACACTCGCTCCCTCTCACACGCACACACTTGCACTCGCTCCCTCTCACACGCACACACTCGCACTCGCTCCCTCTCACACGCACACACTCACACTCACTCCCTCTCACACGCGCACACCCGCACTCGCTCCCTCTCACACGCACACACTCACACTCACTCTCTCCCACACTCGCACTCGCTCCCTCTCACACGCACACTCTCTCCCTCTCGCACGCACACACTCGCACTCGCTCCCTCTCACACGCACACACTCACACTCACTCCCTCTCACCCGCGCACACTCGCCCTCGCTCCCTCACACACACACTCGCCCTCGCTCCCTCACACACACTCGCCCTCGCTCCCTCTCACACGCACAGACTCGCACTCGCTCCCTCTCACACGCACACTCGCTCCCTCTCGCACGCACACACTCACACTCGCTCCCTCTGACACGCGCACACTCGCACTCGCTCCCTCTGACACGCGCACACTCGCACTCGCTCCCTCTGACACGCGCACACTCGCACTCGCTCCCTCTCACACGCACACACTCGCACTCGCTCCCTCTCACAGCACACACTCGCTCCCTCTCACGCACACACTCGCTCCCTCTCACACACTCGCTCCCTCTCACACGCACACACTCGCTCCCTCTCACATGCACACTCACTCGCTCCCACTCATGCACACACTCGTACTCGCTCCCTCTCACACTCGCACTCGCTCCCTCTCACACGCACACACTCACACTCACTCCCTCTCACACGCGCACACTCACACTCGCTCCCTCTCACACGCGCACACTCGCACTCACTCCCTTTCACACGCGCACACTCGCTCCCTCTCACACTCGCTCCCACTCACGCACACACTCGCACTCGCTCCCTCTCACACGCACACACTCACACTCGCTCCCTCTCACACGCGCACACCCGCACTCGCTCCCTCTCACACGCGCACACCCGCACTCGCTCCCTCTCACACGCACACACTCACACTCACTCCCTCTCACACGCGCACACTCGCACTCGCTCCCTCTCACACGCGCACACTCGCACTCGCACTCGCTCCCTCTCACACGCACACTCGCTCCCTCTCGCACGCACACACTCGCACTCGCTCCCTCTCACATGCACACACTCACTCCCTCTCACACGCGCACACTCGCACTCGCTCCCTCTCACACGCGCACACTCGTACTCACTCTCTCCCACACTCGCACTCGCTCCCTCTCACACGCACACTCGCTCCCTCTCACACGCACACACTCGCTCCCTCTCGCACGCACACACTCGCACTCGCTCCCTCTCACACGCACACTCGCTCCCTCTCGCACGCACACACTCGCACTCGCTCCCTCGCACACGCGCACACTCGCACTCACTCGCTCTCACACGCTCACACTCGCACTCGCTCACTCTCACACGCACACACTCGCACTCGCTCCCTCTCACACGCACACACTCGCACTCGCTCCCTCTTACACGCACACACTCGCTCCCTCTCACACGCGCACACTCGCCCTCGCTCCCTCTAACACTCGCACTCACTCCCTCTCACACACTCGCACTCGCTCCCGCTCACACTCGCTCCCTCTCACACTCACTCCCTCTCACACTCACACTCGTTCCCTCACACGCGCACACTCGCACTCGTTCCCTCTCACGCACACACTCGCACTTGCTCCCTCTCACACGCGCACACTCGCACTCGCTCCCTCTCACACGCGTACACTCGCACTCGCTCCCTCTCACACTCGCACTCGCTCCCTCTCACACGCGCACACTCGCACTCGCTCCCTCTCACACGCGCACACTCGCACTCGCTCCCTCTCACATGTACACACTCGCACTCGCTCCCTCTCACACGCACTCGCACTCGCTCCCTCTCACGCGCACACTCGCACTCGCTCCCTCTCACGCGCACACTCGCACTCGCTCCCTCTCACGCGCACACCCGCACTCGCTCCCTCTCACGCGCACACCCGCACTCGCTCCCTCTCACATGTACACACTCGCACTCGCTCCCTCTCACATGTACACACTCGCACTTGCTCCCTCTCACGCGCACACTCGCACTCGCTCCCTCTCACATGTACACACTCGCACTTGCTCCCTCTCACATGTACACACTCGCACTCGCTCCCTCTCACATGGACACACTCGCACTCGCTCCCTGTCACACGCGCACACTCGCACTCACTCCCTCTCACGCGCACACTCGCACTCGCTCCCTCTCACACGCACACTCGCACTCGCTCCCTCTCACATGTACACACTCGCACTCGCTCCCTCTCACACGCACGCACTTGCTCCCTCTCACGCGCACACTTGCACTCGCTCCCTCTCACACGCGCACTCGCTCCCTCTCACACGCGCACACTCGCACTCGCTCCCTCTCACATGTACACACTCGCACTTGCTCCCTCTCACACGCGCACACTCGCACTCGCTCCCTCTCACATGTACACACTCGCACTTGCTCCCTCTCACGCGCACACTCGCACTCGCTCCCTCTCACATGTACACACTCGCACTCGCTCCCTCTCACGCGCACACTCGCACTCGCTCCCTCTCACGCGCACACTCGCACTTGCTCCCTCTCACGCGCACACACTCGCACTCACTCCCTCTCACATGTACACACTCGCACTCGCTCCCTCTCACATGTACACACTCGCACTCGCTCCCTCTCACATGTACACACTCGCACTCGCTCCCTCTCACGCGCACACTCGCACTCGCTCCCTCTCACACGTGCACACTCGCACTCGCTCCCTCTCACACGCGCACACTCGCACTCGCTCCCTCTCACACGCGCACACTCGCACTCGCTCCCTCTCACACACTCGCACTCGCTCCCTCTCACACACTCGCACTCGCTCCCTCTCACACACTCGCACTCGCTCCCTCTCACACACTCGCACTCGCTCCCTCTCACACACTCGCACTCGCTCCCTCTCACACACTCGCACTCGCTCCCTCTCACATGTACACACTCGCACTCGCTCCCTCTCACGTGCACACTCGCACTCGCTCCCTCTCACACGCGCACACTCGCACTCGCTCCCTCTCACGCGCCCACTCGCACTCGCTCCCTCTCACACGCACACACTCGCACTCGCTCCCTCTCACACGCGCACACTCGCACTCGCTCCCTCTCACACGCACACACTCGCACTCGCTCCCTCTGACGCGCACACACTCGCACTCGCTCCCTCTCACGCGCACACACTCGCACTCGCTCCCTCTCACACGCACACACTCGCACTCGCTCCCTCTCACACGCACACACTCGCACTCGCTCCCTCTCACACACGAACACGCTCACTCACACGCGCACACACGCACACTCGCTCCCTCTCACACACGCACACTCGCTCCCTCTCACACGCACACACTCGCACTCGCTCCCTCACACGCGCACTCGCTCCCTCGCGCACACTCGCACTCGCTCCCTCTCGCACACTCGCACTCGCTCCCTCTCACACACTCGCACTCGCTCCCTCTCACATGTACACACTCGCACTCGCTCCCTCACACGCGCACACTCGCACTCGCTCCCTCTCACATGTACACACTCGCACTCGCTCCCTCTCACACGCACACTCGCTCCCTCACATGTACACACTCGCACTCGCTCCCTCTCACATGCGTACACTCGCACTCGCTCCCTCTCACATGTACACACTCGCACTCGCTCCCTCTCACATGTACACACTCGAACTCACTCCCTCTCACATGTACACACTCGCACTCACTCCCTCTCACATGTACACACTCGCACTCACTCCCTCTCACATGTACACACTCGCACTCGCTCCCTCTCACATGTACACACTCGCACTCGCTCCCTCTCACATGTACACACTCGCACTCGCTCCCTCTCACATGTACACACTCGCACTCGCTCCTTCTCACACGCACACACTCGCACTCGCTCCCTCTCACACGCACACTCGCACTCGCTCCCTCTCACACGCACGCACTTGCTCCCTCTCACGCGCACACTCGCACTCACTCCCTCTCACACGCACACACTCGCACTCGCTCCCTCTCACACGCACACTCGCACTCGCTCCCTCTCACACGCACGCACTTGCTCCCTCTCACGCGCACACTCGCACTCACTCCCTCTCACATGTACACACTCGCACTCGCTCCCTCTCACACGCACGCACTTGCTCCCTCTCACGCGCACACTCGCACTCACTCCCTCTCACACGCACACACTCGCACTCGCTCCCTCGCACTCGCTCCCTCTCACACGCACGCACTTGCTCCCTCTCACGCGCACACTCGCACTCACTCCCTCTCACATGTACACACTCGCACTCGCTCCCTCTCACACGCACACTCGCACTCGCTCCCTCTCACACGCACGCACTTGCTCCCTCTCACGCGCACACTCGCACTCACTCCCTCTCACACGCACGCACTCGCTCCCTCTCACACGCGTACACTCGCACTCGCTCCCTCTCACATGTACACACTCGCACTCGCTCCCTCTCACATGTACACACTCGCTCCCTCTCACACGCACACACTCGCACTCGCTCCCTCTCACACGCACACACTCGCACTCGCTCCCTCTCACGCGCACACTCGCACTCGCTCCCTCTCACACGCACACACGCACACTCGCTCCCTCTCACATGCACACACTCGCACTCGCTCCCTCTCACACGCACACTCGCTCCCTCTCACACGCACACACTCGCACTCGCTCCCTCTCACACGCACACACTCGCACTCGCTCCCTCTCACACTCGCACTCGCTCCCTCTCACACGCGCACACTCGCACTCGCTCCCTCTCACACGCACACACTCGCACTCGCTCCCTCTCACACGCGCACACGCACACTCGCTCCCTCTCACATGTACACACTCGCTCCCTCTCACACGCACACACTCGCACTCGCTCCCTCTCACACGCACACTCACTCCCTCTCACACGCACACTCGCTCCCTCTCACACGCGCACACTCGCACTCGCTCCCTCTCACACGCACACTCGCTCCCTCTCACACGCACACACTCGCACTCGCTCCCTCTCACACTCGCACTCGCTCCCTCACGCACTCGCACTCACTCCCTCTCACACGCACACTCGCTCCCTCTCACACGCACACACTCGCACTCGCTCCTCTCACACGCACACACTCGCTCC
>CM059433.1:142786168-142806428 GCA_030390025.1 Squalus acanthias | reverse complement strand
GGAGCGAGAGCGGGAGGAGCGAGAGCGGGAGGCCCGAGAGCGGGAGGAGCGAGAGCGGAGCTGGGAGCAACTCAACACAGGCAGAATTTGAAAGAGTGACGTCAGACTAAAAAACCTAAAGTGACGTCAGCACAAGGGAAGGAGCTGATTGGTGAGTGTATTTTTTTAAAGTTTTATGTTTATTTCTGCAAAGTTAGTTAATAGTCCATTAAACAGAGACATGGCAGGGCAGCTCAGTGCTGTGGAATGCACATCTTGTGCCATGTGGGAAATCCAGGATGCTTCCCGTGTCCTGGAAAACCATGTGCAGGAAGTGTCGTCAGCTGGAGGAGCTCGAGCTCCAGGTTTCGGAGCTAGAGCAGCAGCTGGCGTCGCTGCGGTGCATCCATGAGGCTGAGAGCTACGTGGACAGCACATTTCAGGAGGTGGTCACTCCGCAGTGTAAGTGTGCAGGCAGAGAGGGAATGGGTGACCGCCAGACAGACAAGGAGGACCAGGCAGGTAGTGCAGGAGTCCCTGAGTGCATCTTACTCTCTAACCGTATGGTGAGAGCGATGGTTCCTCTGCGGAGTACAGACAGAGCCAAGTCCATGGCACCACGGGTGGGTCAGCTCTACAGCGGGGTGGGGGAAGAGGAAGATCGGGAAAGCAATAGTGGTATGGGATTCAATAGTTAGGGGAACAGATAGGCGTTTCTGCAGCCATAGACGTGATTCCAGGATGGTATGTTGCCTCCCTGGTCAAGGATGTCACTGAGTGGCTGCAGAACATTCTGAGGGGGGAGGATACGGGGGTGGTGCCAGAGGACTGGAAAATTGCAAATGTTACACCCTCGTTCAAAAAAGGGTGTAAGGAGAAACCCAGCAATTACAGGCCAGTCAGCTTAACCTCGGTGGTGGGGAACATTTTAGAAACGATAATCCGGGACAAAATTAACAGTCACTTGGACAAGTGTGGATTAATTAAGGGAAGCCAGCACAGATTTGGTAAAGGCAAATTGTGTTTAACTAACTTGATTGAATTTTTTGATGAGGTAACAGGGAGGGTTGATGAGGGCAATGTGGTTGATGTGGTGTACATGGACTTCCCAAAGACACTTGATAAAGTGGCACGTAATATGCTTGCCAGCAAAGTTGAAGCCCATGGAATAAAAGGGACAGTGGCAGCATAGATACGGAATTGGCAGGAAACAGAGTAGTGGTGAACGGTTGTTTTTGGACTGGAGGAAGGTATACAGTGGTGTTCCCCAAGGGTCGGTTCTAGGACCACTGCTTTTCTTGATATATATTAATGACTTGGGCGAGGGTGTACTGGGCACAATTTCAAAATTTGCAGATGACACAAAACTTGGAAGTATAGTGAACATTGAAGAGGGCGGGGATAGACTTCAAGACAGACAGACAGGCTGGTGGAATGGGCTGACACATGGCAGATGAAATTTAACGCAGAAAAGTGCAAAGTGATACATTTCAGTAGGAAGAACGAGGAGAGGTAATATAAACTAAAGGGTACAATTCTAAGGCGGGTGCAGGAACAGAGAGACCTGGCGGTTTCTAAACCCGAGACACTACACTTGTAGTGTCCCCCACCCTTCCACCTCCTCTAATCTAAAGTGGGTGAGTGTATATCAGGAGGCCCGGTGAGTATCTAAACTCACTTTCGCGGGCTTTTGTTTGCAGAGGCTGGTCGGGAGCGGAGAGAGCCGAGGCCCGGTGAGTATCTAAACTCACTTTCGCGGGCTTTTGTTTGCAGAGGCTGCTGTCGGGAGCAGAGAGAGCCGAGGCCCGGTGAGTATCTAAACTCACTTTCGCGGGCTTTTGTTTGCAGAGGTTTACCAATCTCAGACCGGCGGCGGCGTTCCAGAGCCACGTTACGATTCAAAACGTGACGCGGGCAGGAGGGAGCGGCTGATTGGGTGAGTACGGCAGGTTAGTATTTATACTACTTTATAGTTTGATAGTTAAGGTTCATAGTTTATAAAGTTTCGAAGATCTTAATTTTGTGATTATAATTTCTAGTGCTAGTAACCAAGGGCCCTTGAGTAATTCATTTAATTGAGTGAAATTGGTGGTATTGATTTGATTTAATTAAAGTTCAATTCATTAAAGGGTAAGTCATGGCAGGACAGCCCAGCCCCGTGTTGTGCTCCTCCTGCTCTATGTGGGAAATCAGGGACCCTTCCGGTGTCCCTGACGACCATGTGTGCGGGAAGTGTATCCAGCTGCAGCTACTGACAGCCCGCATTGCGGCGCTGGAGCTGCGGCTGGATGCATATTGGAGCATTCGCGATGCTGAGAACCTCGTGGATAGCACGTTTAGTGAGTTGGTCACACCGCAGGTGAAGGGTGTACAGGCAGGAAGGGAATGGGTGACCACCAGGCAGAGTAGGAGGTGCAGGCAGGTAGTGCAGGGGTCCCCTGTGGCCATTCCCCTCTCAAACAGATATACCGCTTTGGATACTGTTGGGGGGGATGACTTAGGGGAAGGCAGCAGCAGCCAACTTCCTGGCACCATGGGCGGCTCTGCTGCACAGGCTGGGAGGAAAAAGAGTGGAAGAGCTATAGTGATAGGGGACTCAATTGTAAGGGGAATAGATAGGCGTTTCTGCGGCCGCAACCGAGACTCCAGGATGGTGTGTTGCCTCCCTGGTGCAAGGGTCAAGGACGTCTCGGAGCGGCTACAGAACATTTTGGAGGGGGAGGGCGAACAGCCAGCTGTCGTGGTGCACATAGGCACCAACGATATAGGTAAAAAAGGGGATGAGGTCCTAAAAGCAGAATATAGGGAGTTAGGAGGTAAATTAAAAAATAGGACCTCAAAGGTAGTAATCTCAGGATTGCTACCAGTGCCACGTGCTAGTCAGAGTAGAAATAGGAGGATATTTCAAATGAATACGTGGCTAGAGGAATGGTGCAAGGGGGAGGGATTCAAATTCCTGGGACATTGGAACCGGTTCTGGGGGAGGTGGGACCAGTACAAACCGGACGGTCTGCACCTGGGCAGGGCCGGGACCGCTGTCCTAGGGGGAGTGTTTGCTAGTGCTGTTGGGGAGGATTTAAACTAATGTGGCAGGGGGTTGGGAACCTGAGCAGGGAGACAGAGGAAAGCATGTCAGGAAGGGACAGAAGGTATGGAGTAAAAGGTAAAGTGTTAAATAAGGAAAAAGCAGGAAGTAAGTGTCGCAAAACACATTTGAAAGTTCTTTATCTGAATGCACGTAGCATTCGTAACAAAATTGACGAGTTAACGGCACAAATAACTATGTATGGGTATGATCTTGTGGCCATTACAGAAACATGGCTGCAGGGTGACAACGTCTGGGAATTAAATATGCCAGGGTATTTAACAATCAGGAAGGACAGGCAGGAAGGAAGGGGAGGGGGGGGTGGCTATGTTAATAAAGGAAGGAATCACTGTAATACAGAGAAATGATATTGGGTCAAAAGATCAGGATAATGAAACAGTTTGGGTAGAGATAAGGAATAATAAGGGGAAAAAAACACTGGTGGGCGTAGTATATAGGCCTCCTAATAGTTGCAACTCTGTTGGAAGAAGTATTAATCAGGAAATAGTTGGGGCATGTAATAAGGGAACAGCTATAATTATGGGGGATTTTAACTATCATATTAACTGGACAAATCAAATTGGGCAGGGCAGCCTTGAGGAAGAGTTTATTGAGTGTCTTAGGGATGGATTTCTTGAGCAGTATGTAACTGATCCTACAAGGGGGCAAGCAACCTTGGACCTGGTACTGTGTAATGAGTCTGGATTAATTAATAATGTCCTAGTTAAGGATCCCCTTGGAATGAGTGACCATAACATGGTTGAATTCCATATCCAATTAGAGGGTGAGAAGGTTGGTTCTCAAACAAGCATACTGAGCTTGAATAAAGGAGACTATGATGGCATGAGAGCAGAATTGATTAAAGTGGACTGGGAAAATAGATTAAAGGGTAAGACGGTACATGAGCAGTGGTGTTCATTCAAGGAGTTATTTTACAACTTTCAAAATAAATATATTCCACTGAGGAAAAAAGGGTGTAAAAGAAATGACAGCCATCCATGGCTAAGTAAAGAAATTAAAGAAAGTATCCAACTAAAAACAAGGACATATAAGGTAGCCAAAGTTAGTGGGAGGATAGAAGATTGGGAAGTCTTCAAAAGACAACAAAAAGTAACTAAAGGATTGATTAAGAAAGGGAAAATAGACTATGAAAATAAATTAGCAAAAAATATAAAAACAGATAGCAAGAGTTTCTATAGTTATATAAAAAGAAAAAGGGTGGTTAAGGCAAACGTAGGTCCCTTAGAGGATGAGACCGGGAAATTAATGGTGGGAAACATGGAGATGGCAAAAATGCTGAACAAATATTTTGTTTCAGTCTTTACGGTAGAGGACACTAAGAATATCCCAACACTGGACAAACAGGGGGCTCTAGTGGGGGAGGAGCTAAATACGATTAAAATCACTAAGGAATTGGTACACAGTAAAATAATGGGACTCAAGGCGGATAAATCCCCTGGACCTGATGGCTTACATCCTAGGGTCTTGAGGGAAGTGGCAGTAGGAATTGTGGATGCTTTGGTAATCATTTTCCAAAACTCCCTGAACTCAGCAAAGGTCCCGGCAGATTGGAAAACTGCTAATGTAACAGCCTTATTTAAAAAGGGTTGTAGGCAGAAGGCTGGAAATTATAGACCAGTTAGCCTAACATCTGTGGTGGGTAAAATTTTGGAGTCTATTATTAAGGAGACAGTAACGGAACATTTAGATAAACATAATTTAATAGGACAAAGTCAGCATAGCTTTATGAAGGGGAAGTCATGTCTGACAAATTTGCTCGAGTTCTTTGAGGACATAACGTACAGGGTGGATAAAGGGGAACCAGTGGATGTAGTGTATTTAGACTTCCAGAAGGCATTCGACAAGGTGCCACATAAAAGATTATTACTCAAGATAAAAAATCACTGGATTGGGGGTAATATTCTGGCATGGGTGGAGGATTGGTTATCTAACAGGAAGCAGAGAGTTGGGATAAATGGTTCATTCTCGGACTGGCAACCAGGAGCCAGTGGTGTTCCGCAGGGGTCGGTGCTGGGTCCCCAACTCTTTACAATCTATATTAACGATTTGGAGGAGGGGACCGAGTGTAACATATCAAAGTTTGCAGATGATACAAAGATGGGAGGGAAAGTAGAGAGTGAGGAGGACATAAAAAACCTACAAGGGGATATAGACAGGCTGGGTGAGTGGGCAGAGATTTGGCAGATGCAATACAATATTGGAAAATGTGAGGTTATGCACTTTGGCAGGAAAAATCAGAGAGCAAGTTATTATCTTAATGGCGAGAAACTGGAAAGTACTGCAGTACAAAGGGATCTGGGGGTCTTGGTGCAAGAAAATCAAAAAGTTAGTATGCAGGTGCAGCAGGTGATCAAGAAAGCCAATGGAATGTTGGCTTTTATTGCTAGGGGGATAGAATATAAAAACAGGGAGGTATTGCTGCAGTTGTATAGGGTATTGGTGAGACCGCACCTGGAGTACTGCATACAGTTTTGGTGTCCATACTTAAGAAAAGACATACTTGCTCTCGAGGCAGTACAAAGAAGGTTCACTCGGTTAATTCCGGGGATGAGGGGGTGGACATACGAGGAGAGGTTGAGTAGATTGGGACTCTACTCATTGGAGTTCAGAAGAATGAGAGGCGATCTTATTGAAACATATAAGATTGTGAAGGGGCTTGATCGGGTGGACGCGGTGAGGATGTTCCCAATGATGGGTGAAATTAGAACTAGGGGACATAATCTTAGAATAAGGGGCTCCTCTTTCAAAACTGAGATGAGGAGAAACTTTTTCACTCAGAGGGTAGTGGGTCTGTGGAATTTGCTACCCCAGGAAGCTGTGGAAGCTACTTCATTAAATAAATTTAAAACAGAAATAGACCGTTTCCTAGAAGTAAAGGGAATCAGGGGTTACGGGGAGCAGGCTGGAAATTGGACATGAGTTTGAGTTTGGATCGGTCAAGGCCCTGTGGGTGGCGGAGCGGGCCCAGGGGCCGAGTGGCCTGGTCCTGCTCCTACTTCTTGTGTTCTTTAGAGTTGAGGTTGGATCAGATCAGCCATGATCTCATTGAATGGCGGAGCAGGCTCGAGGGGCCGATTGGTCTACTCCTGCTCCTATTTCTTATGTTCTTATATGTGCACAAATCGTTGAAGCAGGGCAGGTTGAGGAAGCAGTTAAAAAAGCATACAGGATCCTGGGCTTCATAAATAGAGGCATAGAGTACAAAAGCAAGGAAGTTATGATGAACCTTTATAAAACACTGGTTCGGCCACAACTGGAGTATTGTGTCTAATTCTGGGCACCGCACTTTAGGAAGGAAGTGAAGACCTTAGAGAGGGTGCAGAAAAAATTTACAAGAATGATTCCAGGGATGAGGGACTTCAGTTACGTGGATAGACTGGAGAAGCTGGGGATGTTCTCCTTAGAGCAGAGAAGGTTGAGAGGAGATTTGATAGAGGTGTTCAAAATCATGAGGGCTCTAGACAGAGTAGATGGAGAGAAAGTGTTCCCATTGGTGGAAAGGTCGAGAAACAGAGGACACAGATTTAAGGTGATTGGCAGAAGATCCAAAGGCGACGAGGAATAACTTTTTTGAGCAGCGAGTGGTTAGGATCTGGAATACACTGCCTGAAAGGGTGGTGGAGGCAGACTCAATCGTGGCTTTCAAAAGGGAATTAGATAAGTACCTGAAAAAATAAAATTTGCTGGGCTACGGGGAAAGGGCGGGGGAGTGGGACTCGCTGAAGTGCTCTTGCAGAGAGCCGGCACGGGCGAGACGGGCTGAATGGCCTCCTACTGTGCTGTAACCATTCTATGATTCTATGAGCTGGGGAGTTATCCCCAGTGTCCTGGCCAATATTTATCCCTCAATCAACATCACTAAACAAACAACAGATTATCAGGTCATTATCACATTGCTGTTACTGGAGCTTGCTATGCGCAAATTGGCAGCCGCATTTCCTACATTACAACAGTGACTACACTTCAAAAAGTTCTTCATTGGCTGTAAAGCGCTTTGGGACGTCCTGATGTTGTGAAAGGCGCTGGAGAAATACAAGTCTTTCTTTCTTCTTTCTGATTGATTATCCTCTTGGCCCTACTGCATCCATGACTAATACAGCACAAGGCAAGGAGGCTATTCTTGTCTGTGCTGAATTCAGACCTATAATGACCATGATCTGAGTCATTAGGAGGGAGCAGCATACCTCAAGCTTTATCTAGTCATTCTTGGGACGTGGGTGATATTGCCCATCCCTAGTTGCGCTGAGGCCATTAAAATTCAACCACATCATGTGACTGGAGTCACATGTAGGCCCAGGCCTGAGAAGGGTGGAAGGGTCACTTCCCCGAGGGTTTTACCACAATCTGATACAATTCCACAATCTGGTCGTGGTGGGATTTGAACTCGCGACATGTGGTACCGTACCCACTGGGTTACCAATTCGCCCGCTGAGGGGCACCTTGTGTGAAGTGATGCGGGACTGACCTGATGGTCTGCACCCCTCTGCTGAGCCGGGGTTCTATGCTCTTGATGGTGCCCATGAACTCTTTGGCCTGGCTCTCCAGATAAGCTTTCTCGGCATTGGCGTGCATTCCGAAGATATCGGGAGAGTCACTGTCTGGCAGTAATTCGATGTAGTTTATACACTGTAACAGGTCCATGTTCTCGGAGATCATAGAGTAAACCTAACCGTACAGAGCAAGGGCAGAAATAGATTAGGAATAAAAGAACAGGAGGAGGCCATTAAGCCCCTCCAGCCTGTCCCGCCATTCAATGAGATCATGGCTGATCTGTATCTCAACTCCATCTACCCGCTTTGGCTGCGTATCCCTCGATACCCTTACCTAATAAAAATCTATCGATCTCAGTTTTGAAAGTTTCAATTATGTGAAGAACTGCTTCTTGACATCGCCCCTAAATGGCCTAACTCTAATTTTAAAGTTATGCCCCCTTGTTCTAGACTCCCCTCACCAGAGGAAATAGTTTCTATCTACTCTATCAATTCCTTTAATCATCTTAAACACCTGAATTATCTCACCCTTTAATCTTCGGTACTTGAGGGAATACAAGCCTAGTCTGTGCAACCTGTCCTCATAATTTAACCCTTTCAGCCCCGGTATCATTCTGGTGAATCTGCGCCGCTGCCCCTCCAAGGCCAATATATCCTTCCTGAGGTGCGGGGCCCAGAACTGAACCCAATGCTCCAGATGGAGTCTAACCAGAGCTCTGTACAGCTGTAACGCAACTTCCATCCCTTTGCATTCCAGCCCTCTGAGGAAAAAGGCCAAGGGGGGGGGGGGGAACCACGTGGAGCAGGGGGGGGGGGGGGGGGGAACCATGTGGAGCGGGGGGGGGGGGGGGAACCATGTGGAGCGGGGGGGGGGGGGGGAACCATGTGGAGCGGGGGGGGGGGAAACCATGTGGAGCGGGGGGGGGGGGGAGAAACCATGTGGAGCGGGGGGGGGGGGAGAAACCATGTGGAGCGGGGGGGGGGAAACCATGTGGAGCGGGGGGGGGGAACCATGTGGAGCGGGGGGGGGAACCACGTGGAGCAGGGGGGGAACCACGTGGAGCGGGGGGGGGAACCACGTGGAGCAGGGGGGGGGAACCACGTGGAGCAGGGGGGGGGGAACCACGTGGGGGGGGGGAACCATGTGGAGCGGGGGGGGGGAACCACGTGGGGGGGGGAAACCATGTGGAGCGGGGGGGGGAACCACGTGGAGCAGGGGGGGAACCACGTGGAGCGGGGGGGGGGACCATGTGGATGGGATTGGGGGTAATATACTAGCATGGATTGAGAATTGGTTAGCAGACAGAAAACAAACAGTCGGAATAAACAGGTCTTTTTCAGGATGGCAGGCTGTGACTAGTGGGGTACCGCAAGGATCGGTGCTTGAGCCCCAGCTATTCACAATCTATATCAATGATTTGGATGAGGGGACTAAATGTAACATTTCCAAATTTGCTAATGATACAAAGCTAGGTGGCAGTGTCAGTTGCGAAGAGGATGTGAAGAGGCTTCAAGGGGATCTCGACAGGCTCAGTGAGTGGGTGAGAACATGGCAGATGGAATATAATGTGGATAAATGTGAAGTTATCCACTTTGGCAGAAAAAACAGAAAGGCAGAGTATTTCCTAAATGGTGAAAGATTGGGGAATGCAGATGCTCAAAGGGACCTGGGTGTCCTTGTACATGAGTCACTGAAAGTGAATGTGCAGGTGCAGCAAGCCATTAGGAAGGCAAATGGTATGCTGGCCTTCATTACAAGAGGATTTGAGTACAGGAGTAAAGAAGTCTTACTCCAATTATATAGGGCCTTGGTGAGACCACACCTGGAGTACTGTGTACAATTTTGGTCTCCTTACCTAAGGAAGGACATACTTGCCATAGAGGGAGTGCAACGAAGGTTCACGAGATTGATTCCTGGGATGGCGGGACTGTCGTATGAGAAGAGATTGAGTAAACTAGGCCTGTATTCTCTTGAATTCAGAAGAATGAGAGGGGATCTCATTGAAGCATACAAAATTATTACAGGGCTTGATAGAGTGGGTGCTGGGAGAATGTTTCCCTTGGCTGGGAAGTCTAGAACCAGGGGCCACAGCCTCAGGATAAAGGGTAGGCCATTCAGGACTGAGATGAGAAGAAATTTCTTCACACAGAGGGTGGTGAATCTTTGGAATTCTCTACCCCCGAGGGCTGTGGAGGCTCAGTCATTGGGTATATTCAAAACAGAAGTCGATAGATTTCTGACTAGTAAAGGCATCAAGGGATATGGCGATAGGGCCGGTGAATGGAGTTGAGGCAGAAGATCAGCCATGATCTCACTGAATGGCGGAGCAGGCTCGAAGGGCCGAATGGCCAACTGCTGCTCCTATTTCTTATGTTCTTATGCCATGCAGAGTTGGGGGGACCATGTGGAGCGGGGGGGGGGGGGGGGGACCTTGTGGAGCGGGGCGAATCAGGAGGAGCGGGGGGACCACATGGCCCAGCCATCCCCGCGGTCTCTCGGAGCGAGTTAGACACGGCTCTTGTTGCTGGTACAGACCCACGGGGACCTTGGCTGACTCACCCTCACAGATGAGTTTTTCATCCTCCCAGCCTGGGCTGGGGCTTTCTGTTGCAGGCTGTCCAAGTCATTTGAAACAATGGTGCTATGGACTTGGGTCTAGGATGATATGGTGTGAGATTTAATGCATGAGTTCATGATGATCATTAAAGCGAGGAGCCCTTCATCTTCTCTGTCTGGGACTGGGTTTGGCCCAAGGTCCCAGAGAGTGAAAGGTCAGTAACAAAAACAGAAAATGCTGGAAATACTCAGCAGGTAAGGCAGCATTCGTGGAGAAAGAAACAGAGTTAACGTTTCAGGTCGATGACCTTTCGTCAGAACGTTTCTTAAACGACCTGAACCGTTAACTCTGTTTCTCTCTCCACAGATGCTGCCTGACCTGCTGAGTGTTTCCAGCATTTTCTGTTTTTATTTCAGATTTCCAGCATCCGCAGTATTTTGCTTTTCTTTTAGTGAAAGGGCAGTGTCTGACCTACTGCTCCGCCCAGACCCCCGTCAGAGAGAGAGCACTACTTCCCCTGTGTCTGGGACTGAGTCTGACCCTAGGTCCCCGTGGTGCCGGGACAGTGTTGATGGACGGAGCTCTCTGTGAACGGGTTGACTGCAAGTGTTTGTCAGAGGGGAGATCTCACCCCATCAGTGGAGAAGCTGAACCCTTCCTGCAGGATGTCCGGGCTGTAGAACCTGCCGAGGGTACAGTTCAGACATCGGCGGTCCCAGTTGTCGGTGACCCGGCCTCCATACACCACCTCCCCGGTCAGGTAGCGTAGGGCTGTCCATGGGATGTCCACCTCATGCTGAAGGAGCATCTCCAGATTCAGAATGGCCACCTAGGATCGCAAGCAGGAGACAACTGGTCAGAAGCAGAAAGCAGTGCCATATCTTCAGAGCAATATGAAAAGCTACAGCTCAGAGATGGGTTGGGATGAGGAAGGACCTTCAGCCCATTGGATCTCCTACTTCCAGGACACCTACCTTAGCACCTCCCCCGCCCCACCCCCTTACAGTCTACTGGCCTCAGTCACTATTCCAGCCAATCGGCTCCAGCTATTGATCAGCCTCTGGGCAAGGAAACATTTCCTGCCCTCCCTCCTCAGCTTGACCTTCTCAAACCTGACCCCCCATGTCCTACTGCCCTGGCCCATCTGGAGGTCTCATCCCATTAACCTGCGCCATCAAAGAAAAATGATTGGCATTTACAACATGCCGTATCACACCTTGAAGAAACCTCTCACAGCACTCCGCTTGTATGTGTGTCTCTCTCCCTCTCCTTTCCTCTCAGATACAGAGTAAAGCTTCCTCTACACTGTCCCATCAAACACTCCCAGGGCAGATACAGCACGGGTTAGATACAGAGTAAAGCTTCCTCTGCACTATCCCATCAAACACTCCCAGGGCAGGTACAGCACGGGTTAGATACAGAGTAAAGCTCCCTCTACACTGTCCCATCAAACACTCCCAGGGCAGATACAGCACGAGTTAGATACAGAGTAAGCTCCTTCTACACTATCCCATCAAACACTCCCAGGGCAGGTACAGCATGGGTTAGATACAGAGTAAAGCTCCCTCTACACTGTCCCATCAAACACTCCCAGGGCAGATACAGCACGAGTTAGATACAGAGTAAAGCTCCTTCTACACTATCCCATCAAACACTCCCAGGGCAGGTACAGCATGGGTTAGATACAGAGTAAAGCTCCCTCTACACTGTCCCATCAAACACTCCCAGGGCAGGTACAGCACGGGGTTGGACACGGAGTAAAGCTCCCTCTACACTGTCCCATCAAACCCTCCCAGGGCAGGTACAGCACGAGTTAGATACAGAGTAAAGCTCCTTCTACACTATCCCATCAAACACTCCCAGGGCAGGTACAGCACGGGTTAGATACAGAGTAAAGCTCCCTCTACACTGTCCCATCAAACACTCCCAGGGCAGGTACAGCACGGGGTTGGACACGGAGTAAAGCTCCCTCTACACTGTCCCATCAAACTCTCCCAGGGCAGGTCCAGCACGGGTTAGATATAGAGTAAAGCTCCCTCTACACTGTCCCATCAAACACTCCCAGGGCAGGTCCAGCACGGGTTAGATACAGAGTAAAGCTCCCTCTACACTGGCCCATCAAACACTCCCAGGGCAGGTACAGCACGGGTTAGATACAGAGTAAAGCTCCCTCTACACTGCTAATTTGTGCCTAATCTGAGCAATTTTTGTGCTGTCCTCCCATCTACACTCAAAACTGGGCTAAGACTACCCCTGACTCATTTCACACAAGACCCTTACAGTGTGAGGGCCCTTTATATAGTGAGAAGGGTAACTTTAGACATGGCCTGTATCCCTGTTGTATCTTCTATGTATTTCTATGAATAAATCGAATCCGTCTTAGTTTTTTGACCATATCCCACAGTAAGTGTTCATTGTGCCGTTGAGAGGAGTTGCAAAGATAATTCAGTACTTGGGATATAAATAAAGAATGTTCCTTTACAGGTTCTGAAGCAGCATTTCACAAGTCAGAAAGATTTATTGCACTGGTAAAGTACAGGTATTGCTTTCTTTTAGATGAGTGCGATTATCTCACCTACATGGATGGCCCAGGTCTCTCTCTGTCTGCATGTGTGTGTGTGTCTTTCTCTCTCTCTCCACTTCCCTCCGGTCTATTTCCTTTCATCTCTCACTAAAACTGAAATTTCAATTACACAACAGATGCTTTTCCGATCACTACCCCTGTTTGGGCTGTGTGTACAGAAATAGGCCTTCTGACTGACTACAGCAGTCTGCTAGTTCAGGTGGGGCCGGGGGCCTGATGGGATCAGGCACAGCCTGGTATACTGCTGAAGCACACAGAGCAGAAGGACACAGGTTTGATGGCGAGTTAGCTGGAGCGATATCGGGGCACTACAACTGGCCTCAACTGCCCTGTTATATGGAATGGAAGTCAGACAGAGCTCCTGTTCCTGATACCCAGCAACTCCTGATGGATAGAACTAGAAATGGAGAATCCAATAACTCTTACATCACCGAAACATCACAGCAACTGGTGCTCGTGGAGTCTCCGGGGGGTAGCAAGGAGCAGGTCAGGGATTAGATGGAGTGGGTCAGACGTTGGATAGGAAGGGTCAGGGGTTGGCTGGAGGGGGTCAGGTGTTGGATGGAGGGGGTCAGGGGTTGGATGGAGGGGGTCAGGGGTTGGATGGAGGGGGTCAGGGGTTGGATAGGAAGGGTCAGGGGTTGGATAGGAAGGGTCAGGGGTTGGATGGAGTGGGTTGGCGATTGGATGGGGAAAATTGTGATAGAATGGGTTAGGGCTTGGTTGGGAAGGGTTGAATGGAACAGTTCATGGCTTGGGTTCAGAGACTTATTGTGGCTGGGGAGAAACTTAACCATAAGAACAAGGCCATTTGGCCCCTCGAACCTGCTCTGCCATTCAATAAGATCATGGCTGATCTGATTTTGGCCTCAACTCCACTTTTCTGCCTGTTTCCCATAACCCTTGACTCCCCTGTAGTTCAAAAATCTGTCTATATCAGCCTTGAATATATTCAATGACTTAGCCTCCACAGCTCTCTGGGGTAGAGAATTCCAAAGATTCACAACCCTCTGAGAAGAAATTCCTTCTCATCTCCATTTTAAATGGGCAACCCCTTATTCTGAATCTATGCCCCCTAGTTCTAGATTCCCCCACGAGGGGAAACATCCTCTCAGTATCTACCCTGTCAAGCCCCCCTCAGAATCTTATATGTTTCAATAAGATCACCTCTCATTCTTCTAAACTCCAATGAGTATAGGCCCAACCTGCTCAACTTTTCCTTATAAGACAACCCCTTCATCCCAGGAATCAACTGAGTGAACCTCCTCTGAACTGCCTCCAATGCAAGTATATATCTCCTTAAATAAGGAGACCAAAACTGTACGCAGTACTCTAGGTGTGATCTCACCAGCGCCCTGTACAGTTGTAGCAAGACTTCCATACTTTTATACTCCCTCTTCCTTGCAATAAAGGCCAACATTTCATTTGCCTTCCTAATTACTTGCTGTACCTGCATGCTAACTTTTTGTGTTTCATGTACTGGGACCCCCAGATCACTCTGTACCGCAGCATTTTGTAGTCTCTTTCCATTTAAATAATATTTTGCTTTTTTATTCTTCCTACCAAAGTGGATAACCTTACATTTTCCCACATTATACTCCATCTGCCAAATTTTTGCCCAATTAACTTAACCTATCTATATCCCTTTGCAGACTCTTTGTGTCCTCCTCACAACTTGTTTTCCCACCTATCTTTGAATCGTCAGCAAATTTGGCTACAGTACACTCGGTACCTTCATCCAAGTCATTAATATAGATTGTAAATAGTTGAGGCCCCAGCACTGATCCCTGTGGCACCCCACTAGTTACAGTTTGCCAACCTGAAAATGACCCATTTATTCCGACTCTCTGTTTTCTGTTAGTTAGCCAATCCTCTATCCTCTATGCCAATATATTACCCCCAACCCCGTGAGCTCTTATCTTGTGCAGTAATCTTTTATGTGGCTCCTTATCGAATGCCTTCTGGAAATCCAAATACACTATATCTACTTGTTCCCCTTTATCCACCCTGCTCATTACATCCTCAAAGAACTCTAATAAATTTGTCAAACACGATTTCCCTTTCATAATACAATCAAGCAGAGTCAACATGGTTTTATGATTCTCTAAATGTCCTGCTACTACTTCCTTAATAATGGATTCCAGCATTTTCCCAATGACAGGTGTTAGGCTAATTGGCCTATAGTTTCCTGCTTTCTGTCTCCCTCCTTTCTTGAATAGGGGCATTACATTTGTGGTTTTCCAATACGCTGGGACCTTTCCAGAATCTAGGGAATTTTGGAAGATTACAACCAATGCATCCACTATCTCTGCAGTCATTTCTTTTAAGACCCTAGGATGCAGGCCATCAGGTCCAGGTGACTTGCCAGCCTTTAGTCTCATTAGTTTGCCTAGTACTTTTTCTCTAGGTGATAGAGATTGTTTTAAGTTCCTCCCTCCCTTTTGCCCCTTGATTTTCCACTATTATTGGGATGCTTTTAGTGTCTTCTGCCATGAAGACAGATACAAAATATTTGTTCAAAGTCTTGGCCATTTCCTTGTTTCCCATTATTAATTCCCCAGTCTCATCCTCTAAGGGACCAACATTTACTTTAGCTACTCTCTTCCTTTTTATATACTTGTAGAAGCTCTTACTGTCTGTTTTGATATTTCTTGCTAGTTTACTCTCAATCTATTTTCTCCCTCTTTATTATTTTTTTTAAGTCATCCTTTGCAAGTTTCTAAAAATTTCCCAATCTTCTGGCCTACCACTAATCTTCGCAGCATTGTATGCCTTTTCTTTCAATTTGATACCATCCTTAACTTCCTTCGTTAGCCATGGATGGTTCATCCTTCTCGTAGAGTCATTTTTTCTCACTGGAATATATCTTTATTGAGAGTTATGAAATATCTCCTTAAAAGTCTGCCACTGCTTATCGTCTTACCTTTTAATCTATTTTCCCAGTCCGCTTTAGCCAACTCGGCCTTCATACCCTTGTAATTGCCTTTATTTAAATTTAAGACACTAGTTTCAGACCCAAGTTTCTCACCCTCAAACTGAATGTGAAATCCTATCATGTTATGATCACTCTTCCCTTGAGGATCCTTTACTATGAGATCATTAATTAATCCTGTCTCATTACACATTACCAGATCTAAAATAACCTGTTCCCTGGTTGGTTCCACAACATATTGTTCTAAGAAACTGTCCTGAATACACTCTATGAACTCGTCCTCAAGGCTACCTTTGCCAATTTGATTTGTCCAATCCATATGAAGATTAAAATAGCCCACAATTATTGCAGTACTTTTCTTACAAGCCCCCATTATTTCTTGATTTATACTCTGTCCTACAGTGTAGATACTGTTAGGGAGCCTATAGACTACTCTCACCCATGACCTCTTTCCCTTATTATTTCTTATCTCCACCCAAACTGATTCTACATTTTGATCTTCCGAGCCAAGATCATTTCTCACTACTGTACTGATCTCATCCTTTATTAACAGAGCTACCCCACCCCCTTTTCCTTTCTGCCTATCCTTCCAAAATGTCAAATACCCCTGAATATTCAGTTCCCAGCCTTGGTCACCTTGCAACCACATCTCTGTAATGGCTATCAGATCATACCCATTTATTTTTATTTGTGCCATTAATTCATCTATCTTGTTACGAATGCTACGTGCATTCAGATAAAGAGACTTCAATTTTGTCTTTTTACCATTTTTCCCTACTCTGACCCTATTTGCTGGTGTACTCTTATGCTTGTACGCTCTGTCCCTTCCTGTCACACTCTGGTTATCATTAGCCCTATCGCTACCCAGCACCATTGCCTTGTCCTTTCTCTTTAACTTTCTAAGTTTCCCCTCACCTGAACCCTCCCCCCACTATTAGTTTAAAGCCCTATCTACAGCCCCAGTTATTCAATTCGCCAGGACACTGGTCTCAGCACAGTTCAAGTGAAGCCCGTCCCAACGGAACAGCTCCCTCTTTCCCCAGTACTGGTGCCAGTTCCCCATGAATCGAAACCCATTTTTCCCACACCAATCCTTGAGCCACGCATTCAACTCTCGATCTTATTGACCCTATGCCAATTTGCTCGTGGCTCAGGCAGTAAACATAGAAACATAGAAACATAGAAACTAGGAGCAGGAGTAGGCCATTCGGCCCGTCGAGCCTGCTCCACCATTCAATACGATCATGGCTGATCATCCAAATCCAGTACCCTGTCCCTGCTTTCTCACACAGAATCCCCATCGAGCCTGCACCGACACATATCCCACCCTATCCCCGTAACCCCACGTATTTAATTCCCCCTAACATATCCCATCCTATCCCCGTAACCCCACATATTTAATCCCCCCCTAACACTAAGGGTCAATTTATCATAGCCAAATCAACCTAACCCGCACATTTTTCAGAGATAATCCAGAGATTATTACCTTTGTTGTTCTGCCTTTTAATTTAGCCCCTAGCTGCTCATACTCCCTCAGCAGAACCTCTTTCTTAGTCCTACCTATGTCATTAGTACCTACGTGGACCATGACAAATGGATCCTTCCCCTCCCAATCCAAGTTCTTCTCCAGCCCCGAGGAGATGTCCTTAATCCTGGCACTGGGCAGGCAACACAGCCTTCGGGATTCACGCTCATGGCTGCAGAGAACAGTATCTATCCCCCTAACTATACTATCCCTTACCACTACTACATTCCTTTTTACTCTCCCAACTTGAATGGCCCGCTGTACCATGGTGCTGTGGTCAGTTTGCTGCTTTCGTCCACACAGGCTGCAAGTACCTGTTGGACAAGTGCAAGGGCTGAGGCTCCTCCAATGTTACCTTCTGGAACCCCATAGTTGCCTCACTCGCAGTCACACACACCTGTCCTTGACCACGGACCAAGTCTGAAGGTTTTTTAAAATTCGTTTACGGGATGAGGGCGTCGCTGGCAAGGCCAGCATTTATTACCCATCCCTAATTGTCCTTGAGAAGGTGGTGGTGAGCCGCCTTCTTGAACCACTCCAGTCCGTGTGCTGTTGGGTAGGGAGTTCCAGGATTTTGACCCAGCGACAATGAAGGATCGGCGATATACTTCTAAGTCAGGATGGTGTGTGACTTGGAGGGGAACTTGGAGGTGGTGGTGTTCCCATGCGCCTGCTGCCCTTGTCCTTCTGGGTGGAAGAGGTTGCGGGTTTGGGAGGTGCTGCCGAAGAAGCCTTGGCGAGTTGCTGCAGTGCATCTTGTAGATGGTACACACTGCAGCCACGGTACGCCGGTGGTGGAGGGAGTGAATGTTTAAGGTGGTGGATGGAGTGCCAATCAAGCGGGCTGCTTTGTCCTGGATGGTATCGAGCTTCTTGAGTGTTGTTAGAGTTGCAATCATCCAGGCACATGGAGAGTATTCCATCACACTCCTTACTTGTGCCTTGTAGATGGTGGAGTCAGGAGGTGAGACACTCGCCACAGAATACCTAGCCTCTGACCTGCTCTTGTTGCCACAGTATTTATGTGGCTGGTCCAGTTAAGTTTCTGGTCAATGGCGACCCCCCAGGATGTTGATGGTGGGGGATTCAGCGATGGTAAGGCCGTTGAATGTCAAGGGGCGGTGGTTAGACTCCCGCTTGTTGGAGACAGTCATTGTCTGGCACTTGTGTGGCGCAAATGTTACCTGCCATTTATCAGCCCAAGTCTGAACGTCGTCCAGGTCTTGAAGCAGTCCATGCCCGCATGCAACATTATCTGAGGAGTTGTGAATGGCACTGAACACTGCAGTCATCAGCGAACATCCCCATTTCTGACCTTATGTTGGAGGGAAGGTCATTGATGAAGCAGCTGAAGATGGTTGGGCCTAGGACACTGCCCTGAGGAACTCCTGCAGCGATGTCCTGGGGCTGATGATTGACCTTCAACCACCACAACCATCTTCCTTTGTGCTAAGTATTTAACCTAACGGGTGTGACTGCCTCCTGGAACAAAGTGTCCAGGTAACTTTCTCCCTCCCGGATGTATCGACCCTGAGCCGAAGTTCCTTAAGCTGCAGACACTTACTGCAGATGTGGATCAGACTGGGGTCCACCAGCCCCCACATACTACAGCTGCAACACTTCACCTGCCCTGCCATCTCGATTGTATTTTATTTAACTAATTAGGCTAACTCAATTGTCTATTAATAGTTTGTAATCTCGGTAATAACCTTGTTTAATTTATTAAATTTAGTTATATGCTTTAGTTCTTTACTGTAACTTAGCCCACAGTCCTAATTTAACCCGAGTTGTTTATATTTTTTTAATGTATCAAGCAGCACCTCTTACCCCCACCTCACCAAATTCACTCACTCACCAAATTCCCGAGTTTAGTACTCCGTACAACTGGACTCCGTGCTATGTACCTCCGTGCGTTAGCAAAAGCCTCTTGTTTTTATACCAGCAGAAATTCCCAAGCCCTGAGTCAGCCCCTGCTGACAGTAATTACCAGCTAGCCAGTTCTAGTTAGCCACCTCATTAACTGTGCAACTGCCACGAGCAGGCAGCTTGTTTACCACTGTGAAAGAAACTACAAGTTAAGGTTAAAGTTAAGTTAAATTCCAAATGTTAAATGCAAAACTTAACAAAATTTTAGTTAACCAGCTCAATAAATAATGCTTCCAAAGCATGAGGCACAGAATGTGTGGGAAAATGGACTTTCATTCGAAAACCAGGGCCACAAATTCTGATGGTGCCTCTGGGCAGAATGGCGAGTGGATTGTCTGATGGGGTCCAGAGCTCGTGGTGGAATCCAGATACACTGCCACCCCGCATCATTGACGTGTTATGGTAAATTACCATGGTGGGGGTGGAGGGGGGGGAAGCGAGTGTGTCTTCTGCTCCCACCAGCCCCCCCAAATGTATTGAAGGTGTGTCGGGGGTGGTGGGGGGGAAATCCCAGAATATCCCAGCAAAGGATCGTGCCTTCTGTTGCCTAGGCCCTAAGCTCTGGAATTCCCTCCCTAAACCTCTCCGCCTCTCGACCTCTCTTTTCTCCTTTAAGACGCTCCTTAAAACCTACGGGGGCTAAATTCGGTTGATTTGCGCCTCCCGTTAGCGACCTAAGAGGGTGCTAAAGGGGCGCAAATCAACTAGTGCCTGGGCGTGGCGCCGCCAACGCCTCCCGCAAAATTCAGCGGGAGGTTAGCGGCGGCGCTAACCGTTAGCGCTGTGCGGCGCTGCGCCACCGGCGATGACGTCATCGCCGTGCGTAGCGCCCCGGCTGTAATATTGGGTGGCGCCCCCCGACTTACCGCCGGACTCTATGTCCGCCGGGGTCAGGGGGGCCGACCTGCGGCCGGGGCGGCGCTAGTTAAAGGGGAGGTGGTGGGCGGCCATTTTTGTTGCTGGCCGCCTGCCAGCACCTGCCCCCGTTGCTGTCCCCGGCCCCCGTGAAGTCCCCCCGTGGGGTATCGGCTGCTCTCCGTGAGCCCGGCACTCCTCTTGAGTGCCGGGTTCATTTGCCAGCACTCCCGATCCCTGGTGACCCAGCTGGGCGCCGGGACGCGCTGCGCCAGACCCCTCCCCTTTAATAAGGGGAGGAAGGC